>JAWQUT010000743.1:66619-79956 GCA_033807755.1 Ellobium chinense
TCAAAACAGCGCGGGCACAAGCCGCTCAGTATCTCACAATGTTAAGAGAAGGAATAAACACATTTCCTCCATATGTAAGTGGCTCAGAGAAGCCACTTGATACACTGGATCAGGTTCGGTGAATCTGAGTAGCTCTTAAGAGGCATGAGGAATCTGCTGCCACAAAACATTTTTTTTTAGTTTGACAGGTAGTCTAGAAATGTTTAGAAAAACTTCTGGCAGTTTTCAGAAGAGTGCTAAATATTAGGAAAAATGATAGGCTTACAAAAGTTTGCTTGGGCCAGAGCTATCTGGGCGTTGTCTGGGCGTTATCTGGGTGTTGTCTAGGCGCTGTTTTAAGGAGTTACAATTAGTTGGTGAGTCTGGCTTTGAATCTAGTTGCTCAACATTCAGTGAAGGTCGGCTTTGTGGTCGAGAGGTAGAGCGCAGGTCTGTAGGTGTGAGAGGTTCCGGGTTCGAATCCTACCGGCTGCAAGATCCTCATCGGGTATTATTCGCATTGTCTAAAATGCATTGCTTTTGTCGGCAGCATGATGGAGATCAAATTGCGCTGAAAAAAATAAAAACCATTAATGATAATCGCGCTGCACAGCCAGAATACACCTTCCGGAGAATCCTGGCCGGATTCTGTTTTTAATCGAAACTAACATGTATCTGCTATTCTCCCCTCTTCTGCTCTCCACTGTGGACTTTTTTTTTTCTTTTTTGCTTGAAAGATCTAACTTTTGCGATTTCGCGACTAGCTCAACTCGAGATAATTACTTCTTACACACATACAAAAAGAAATGTTTTCTACAAAATTGTGAACGGGCTTACTACTAGTACGTACGGGAACGTGAACACAATTATTTCTAGTTACTAGACTAGCCCCCATGGTTTAGACATTATCGATTACCGGATATGTCTACAAGGTAGGTTACCACATTAGATGATTTCAGTGCTAAGTAGAGCCAAATTATGTTTGATCGGGAGTGCTGTAATGTTATTTCGGATTACTCTGAGGCTCTGAATTCAAACACATATGAGAAAACCATCATACAAAGCTCTTGAAGACAAGATCCTCACGAAAAAGCATTTCCAATTCTCATGAAAAATCCCCTGGAGAGAGAGAGAGAGAGAGAGAATGAAAAATGAACACCTCTACTGTATTTGATTTAACTGAACCAAGTCTAGGCCACAATGGCGAACTGCAAGGAGAATATTTATAGTCCCGTGTTTAGAGAACACTTGGAAGATTAGCCCTTTCTAAGGTGGGAGGAATATCAGACAGTCTTTGAGGAAGAAGCAAGATGGATGAGATTTCGTTAACATTTTTAGTAGGTTTTTAATGCCGAGATAGAATCATATTATAAGCTGTTTAGCCTGGCAAGTAAACTTTCACGGCTTTTTATATTGCAAGCTCATGAGCTGTCCATTATTATCAGTGATGGTAGAAATAAGATAAGATAAGATATGATAAGATGAGATAAGATAAGATGATATAATATGAGATAAGATAAGATAAGATAAAATAACGTTATTGGTCCATATTCTGGAAAATTGTTTTGATTCAGCATCAAACAATAATGACATTAATATNAGAGAGAGAGAGAGAGAGAGAGAGAGAGAGAGAGAGAGAGAGAGAGAAAAGAACACCTCTACTGTATTTGATTGAACTGAACCAAGTCTGGGTCACAATGGCGAACTGCAAGGAGAATATTTATAGTCCCGTGTTTAGAGAACACTTCGAAGATTAGCCCTTTCTAAGCTGGGAGGAATATCAGACAGTCTTTGAGGAAGAAGCAAGATGAGATTTCGTTAACATTTTTAGTAGGTTTTTAATGCCGAGATAAAATCATATTATAAGCTGTTTAGCCTGGCAAGTAAACTTTCACGGCTTTCATATTGCAAGCTCATGAGCTGTCCATTATTATCAGTGATAGTAGAAATAAGATAAGATAAGATATGATAGGATGAGATAAGATAAGATAAGATGATATAATATGAGATAAGATAAGATAAGATGAAATAATGTTATTGGTCCATATTCTGGAAAATTGTTTTGATTCAGCATCAAACAATAATGACATTAATATATAACAACACACACACACACACACACACACACACACACACAGACAGAGAGAGAGAGAGAGAGAGAGATTCAGAATACATGAAGCTAATAATGTCCCAGGAAATAGCTTCAAAGAGCATTCCGATGCACTTAAAGTCGGTTAAATGTTCTCAGAGATCAGTATATATATATATATATATGAACAGGAAAACAGAGTACACTCAACACTCACTATCCGGCCATAATAATCTCCATGAAGTAACTTGAAATTCAGCAACAACTTGCCATGGATTAGTCTCATTATTTTGGATAATCAATTATTCTCTTTGCAATCACCTGCGCAAATCTTAACATCAAAGAGAGATGTTCAACGAAAATAAGACAAACGACAAATGATACAAATGTCAAACGCGACGTTGCGGGTGCCGCCTTATAAATCTTAGAGCCAGGATGTTGTGGTTGAAACTGGATCGATGTTTAATGAGACTTCAATAAAATGTCAGATATGTCCCGGAAAAACTGACCCGGGTAAAACAATTTTTACCAAAAAAAATCCCCTTTGATGAAAACCCACAACAGGATACATCCTTCCTTTCCCTCAAAGGAATGTCGCTTTTAGGAATGACGTAATCAGGGTGCAATTTCATAGTAAACAATGTTGTTGGTCATTAAATACTATTGAAGTATGTTTTCTTTTCCGCAAGGATCTACTTTGCGCGAATTTGGCGTGTTGAGATTGACTCGGGAAAATTACTTTCCTCGAAAAAGAAGTTGCATATTGTGCATATACTTCGCAGTAAATTGACCATCGTGAAAATAATCACTCCTACAATATTCATAGGTCTGAAACAAAGTGAGATATTCAAGTGTAACTGTTTTGATTTGAAGAGCAATTTCAGAATCCGAAGTTACAAACCGTTATGAAACTGAAAATTAGCTCCAGGCACAATTGAAGAACAGTGTACCAAATCTTGGAAAGTTTATATTTTCAATATTTTTTCCGATGGAGTCCAGAGAGAAATAGTCTTATAGGGTAATTTTTTTCTCTCCATAAATGTAATGAATTATTAAAAAACGATAACTTTTGGAAGCATCTACATTTAAAGCTAATGTTCGTTTGAGTAAACAGACGGAAAAAAAAGCCTTTCTTAATATTTCCGTATCTTATTTGAAACAACAGGCTGACATTCCGATTTTAAGAAACACGTCTTACGATTTTTTTGCACCAGCACCTACCACAATTTCCTATCCCTTGGCCCTTTGCAGGTTTTCATGGTCAATACTTGAAAAAATCCTGGTGTTTAAAGAAGAATAATAGGGTTATTTATTAAAAGACTGCATACCTACATCAAAGTAGAAGAATTTACGGGCTTTTAAAATAAAACTCTGCAAGAAAAATTTTAACTTGTGTGACGTCATTTAGGTCTTTTCAAGTTTTCTCACTTACTCACCCCTAGAGAAAATGAGGACATCGTGATGTCTGTTATTTGTGTTTTTTTTTTCCCTTATATTCTCCAATGGCAAAATGGCAAAGGCCCTTGTCCAAGATAAATAAGATAACATGAGAGATGAGATAGGATAAGATAAAATGAAATAAGATAGGATAAGATGACATTAGATAAGATCGATAAAATCTGTGAAGAGCATTATAATCGTTTACAGCGTCAAAGTAAAACGTTCAGAAAAGAACCTTTTCCCAAAAAGTTCCCAGTGTGTTGTTTGGGGTCGATCTGCCCTGGGTTAATTTCCACTTAATTGCGCGTCTATTAAGTGCTTAACCATTGCAATCATTTAATCCATTGCCACCTGGCTTGGGTGAAATTAAGGAGTTATGTAGTACATGCACATTCTTTTTTTTTTTTAGCCACAAGCTAAACAATCTGCTGTTTGAGAGCGGCACCTGCAGCTGTGTCGAAAAGTCAAAGATATTAATGAGGCGATTACGCGTATTTGTTGACAAGTGAACTCACCTCCCCCTTCCTCCCTGCTCCTAGTTTACGGTGGTATTGCCGTCTAGTTTGTTTACTAATAAAAAGATAGAGTCTCGTATCCAGGTTCATGCCCGCTCACGCAACTTCACACTATCATTACCGCAGCAGGCCAGATCTCTCCAAGAAATGCTCAACTCCGTGGGAGGCATACTGTGCTGTTGCCAATTGAGAGCACTGATCACTGGCATTCTGACAATATCCCTCATGCCTGTAGCCATTTCACAGATGAGTGGACTGAGGAAAATGTGGATGAAATGCTTTCCAAAGGCACTTACATCATTACCACGGTCGGGAATTGAACCCACTACCTTTAGATCTTGAGTCCAACACCGCAACCATTCGACCACGCTGCTCCACTTTACTATGTTTTGCTTTAAGAAAAAAAAAAGATCTTATAGATCTATTGCGAAGCCTTTCCACCATGCTGTAATTATAATGCATGTTTAATTCCTCACGGCCATCTCTACAGGTAAATTATTAATGTGTTTGCTCCTGTATAAATGTATAATGACATATTTTAGCAAAATGGATATACCAGCAGTTATTATTGAACGCCTTTAGAGGGTGTCCAGAATGTCTATAACGGCCGTTCTCGAACAAAAGGCATTTTGTCAATATCTCATCCGTCTCCGCATGACCATGGCATCACCATCATCATCATCATCAGCATCATCATTTCATCATCATCATCAACATCATTTTCATCACCTTCATTATCAACATTTCCACCACCATCACCACTGTCATTGTGGGTCAGACTAGTTACCCGAGTACTTTTCAATGGCGTTTAGTATAACTGTATTTTTGTTGTGTGGTAGTCTAGGGAAGAAAAAAAAAAGTGGAGAATGAAGAAGAAGAAGAGGAAGAAGAAGAAAGAGAAGAAGACGTAGAGGAAGAAGAAGTAATAGTAATAGTATGGTAGTGGTAGTCGTAGTAGTAGTAGTCGCAGTAGTAGTAGTAGTAGTAGTAGGAGGAGGAGTAGTAGTAGGAGTAGGAGTAGTAGAAGAAGAAGAAGAAGAAGCAGAAGAAGAAGAAAAAGACTACATTGACGAAGGTGCAAACATCAGAACTTGTGTGCGACTAGTGACACAAACATCAACAAGAGCAGCAGCATCAACAATACCAACTTCACCTACAACAACATCAAGATCGACATGACAGCTGCGACCGCACTTATACAGTAGTTTACAATACTGCCGTATCAGCCAAAATCATACTTTTACAGGGCGAGCAAGAAACTTTGGCACTGCGCTTCTAACTAATTAAAAAAAAAACAAAAAAGTTTACAATGCCTATAGTGCTTACGGTAAGCTGCGTTCTCTCTTGCTCTCCGTCTTCTCTCTTCGCCATACAAAAAAAACAACTTGTGATCAGATGAACAGAGCTTATTTAGTAGTCGAAAAGGGCAGTTTGGACACTGATGCTATTCATAACTCTGTTGGCATATCTTGCACCAACTGACCAGACTGGAAATATCTTACCAAAGCAGGCAGAAGCCTAGCCTGGGCTGGGGTGAATGATGAGCTGGTGAAACATTGTATCAGACATTACGTGTACCGATAAAACACTCAACACGATCCTACATTACCTCTCGTGAGCTGCGTCATTAATTTTGCTGTTTTTATATTCAGGCATTTAAAAATGGATTTACGACTTTAAAAAAAAAAAGGGATTCCAGAAGAATGTCGCACCAATTGGGCTAATTTATGAAAAGCTCTAACTATAGAGCGAATAATCTGGGTTGATTTTTAAAGAAAAAAAAAAACATTAACACCTGATGGAAGAAATCAAAATCAACTGCTATGCAGTCAAGCTTTCAAAAAATTGGTGCAGCTGACGTATGATTTTGCTGGAATAACCCCGAATTTGTATCAATAGAAGTGTTGGAGGAGGCACATGCAGCTTGCAATCGGGCATATTCCAGAATCGTTTACAGACAAAATAGATGTCTTCTCTTTTCCTTTAGGCCTACCCTTCTCCGCCTTCTTTTTTTGACGTGTCTTCGAGCTAAAAAGTTCTTCATCTAATGTCCAGCTCATTCCCCACCTCTAACTCCCTCATCAGCATGGTCTGTCTGCCTGCCTGCCTGCTTGCCTGCCTGCCTGCCTGCCTGCCTGCTTGCCTGCCTGCCTGCCTGTCTGCCTGTCTGTCGGTCTGTCTGTTTGTCTGTCAATCTACTGACTTTGTCTGTATGTCTTTCTTTCTCTCTCTCTCTCTTTCTCTTTCTTTCTCTCTCTCTCCATCTCTCTCCCTCCTCAGTGCAACCCACACACAAAAAGAAAAAATGCACAAAAGTTACTTGTTTACTTCTGTTCCCTGTGTTGCCTTTGTTAACAAGAATGCACTTCAGATTGTTAACATGAATGCACTTACCACACCCTCACGTTTTCGTTTCTTCCCTGCTTCGCCTTACCATATATTCCTGGGTGATTTATAAGTAAGGCTCCGTTTTGTTCTGTTTTGTTTTGCTTATAAAAATGTGCATTTAGACATTGTCCGTGTTGACGTATAACGTCGTATTTCAAAAACTAGGTCAAACGCAAATTCTTATATAAGTTTGTATAAAACGTTAAACTGGTTATGACAACGGTATCCAAATCTATGTTCGAGTTACTGTAAAAAACAAGAAGAAAGGCACATAACAATTTTATGAGGAATAAAGTTTCTTCATGGCGATAAAAAAAAAAATGTTTACAGACAATCCCATTTGTTTCCGGACTTTTTCCATGCAAAATGAGACGTTTTACGGTAACAAAGACGAATCGTGTGACATTCTTTATTAAGGGCAATTCCATCAGAATGGCACGTTAGTGACACTTATTTTTGAACAAAGCTTTGACTATACGGGAATCAGGTTTGGTTGTTGCTAATAGGGTTAATATGTTCTTTAAATATAAAACCGAAACTGGTGGCTGGAAAGTGAAAGCTATTACAAAAATTAGCGCAACTGATGGGACATTTTGATGGAATTGGCTTAAATCCTTTATAACACGGACATTGAACGACAAGAAGGCATTTTCAAGGCGCCTATATAATCCTGATAAACACCTCGATTCACTGCGGCTAACAGAGGAAAGAGAAAGATACCGAGCTCTAAACGGATCTCTTGAATACTTACAACGTGAATTTGACATACGAAACTCCGAACAAATTTCCGTCATACCTTTAACTCTGAGTGAAAGATACAGACGAAAAAGAAAAATGAAGTCCTGGACATCGTCAATGTTTTATTTGTTCCTGATCTCCTGTGTTTTTCTCTCCTGCTCCAGCTTTCCACATTCCCAGTCGGATTCGAACTCAAATCCCATGGCTCTAGACCAGTTCGTCGGCAAGTGGCTGGAGGAGAAGAAGGAGGGTTTTCAGCACTTGGCCGACGCTTTAGGTAAGTTGATACTGTGTGTCGTGTGGTCTTTCTTTCTTTCTTTCTTTCTTTTTCTGTCTTTCTTTCTTTCTTTCTTTCATTTCTGTCTGTCTGTCTGTCTGTCTGTCTTGTCTTTCTTTCTTTCTTTCTTTCTTTCATTCTTTCTTTCTTTCGTTCTTTCTTTCCTTCTTTCCCGTCTCGTTACCCTTTTTTTTAATGTTTCCATCTCCCAGATTGTTGGACCCTGTTGAGTTATTCTAGTATACGCATTGAATTTACGTTACTAACTGAGAATTTTGAATCACGATTCTTGAACCTTCCTATACTAATGATAGAAACATTCATGGGACATACACAGTTGAAATCACAGCAATAAATTCACAGCTGGCATATTAGATAAGGAGTCTCTTGTCGTTATCTTTAGCTGTTTTGTGAAGGGGTGAACAAGAATCCTGTTCACTTTTTTATTCAACGCTGAGTTAGGCGTTTGCCTTTTTTCTTTATTATAACCTCCTAAATAATATGGGATTGGAAAGGCATAATGCAGGATTAACCTAGTAATGAAAACAACAAATTATTCTAAGCGGCACGAACGTGCAAGTTATCTGGTGAAAAGGGGAATCCGAGGCCAGATTTCGTGTGTTATGATATTTCGTAGGCAAAATTTGTGACCGCACTACAGAGGGCGAGCGTCCGCGATGTGTACTTAATCCCCTCTCCCCCACTCCCCCCAACCTTTCTTTCCCAAAAAGCGTCAGTGCCGTGATTGCGATATTAATTGAACACAAAATCAATTCTTTTGGAAAATAATACTGATATTTGTTATTTTTTCACCTCTTCTAACTCTCTCTCTCTCTTTCCTTCTTTCTCTCTCTCTCTCTTTCTCTCTATCCCTCCCTCACACTCACTCACTCACTCACTCACTCACTCACTCACTCAACCTCTCAAGCACTCATCTCCGGGCCGACATGAAAAAGGGGAGGGGGCACATCTTTCTTCAGCCTAAATCCCCGTAGATTTAAAGTCTGCTCCTGGAGAGACGGTAGATCCTCATGACTCAAAGTTTCTTTACTCGAAAAAGTTTCGTAAGAACTACACTAAATCTGCACTTTGAACGCTGCTATAGACACATTCAACACAGATGCACCAATGTAATTTTTTTCCCATGATAAGAGATCCCATCGTTAATGCGCAAGTTCTGTTTGTTATAATATCAACTTTTATTTACGAACTCAAGACAACCCGCCAACTCACATAAAAATATGGGACTGATCTTCTGTACATTCACTTTGTAATGTCCATGAACATTCAAATTGGAAAGAACGTCAAGCAGCAGGGGCGAATTTAAGATCCACCGGTCCTTGAAATGGAGAAAGTTGCAGGGCCCCTCTTTAAATACGCTCCTGACAGAGGGAGAGAGACTTCGCTCAGGACCAGGCCCTACCTTAAGACGGCCAACTTTGACCAAGAATCTGCAATAACGTTTAAAACATTTGAAAAAGGACATTCACCCTACCCTTCACTCCTCTCTCTCTCTCTCTCTCTCTCTCTCTCTCTCTCTCTCTCTGTCTCTCTCTCTCTCACACTCTCTCTCACCCTCTCTCCCTCTCAGTGTCTCTTTTCATCCTCCTGTTTTTTTCTTTCAATTAAACATGTTTTCCACCCTCTGGCGTCTCCTCCTCCCCCCCCCTTCCCCTAAAACGTCGAGGCCTTGCACCCTTCTTTTGGCACATGCCTAAATTCGCTATGGTCAAGGAGTAACAGGAAGGAAATTTCAGTCAAAAGGGAGGAAACTACAATCGAAGTTACTACGTTAAGATAGGGCCAGCCCTGACGTAGGCAAAGAGATACAGGTTTGCTTGGAGAATAGAGATTTGCAGACAGACAAAATACAGTTGATGTTAAACAGTTTTCTGTGCCAAATGAACCAGAGAGATTAAACATAACAACGGTTTCGTTATGAGAGAGCGGTTTAGGGAGAGAAGGGAAAGGTGGGGTGAGGAAGAAAGTAAACTTTCCTGTGAAAAGTTCGTATCAAAGCAAAGTGATACGGAGATAGGTATGCGAGGATGAATGGATGGATGGATGGATGGATGGATGGATGGATGGATGGATGGATGGATGGATGGATGGATGGATGGATGGATGGATGGAGAGACAAGTGAAGGACGGAGCAGATGGACAAACTGACGGATGGACGGAAGAATGGACGGATGGACATATCGTAAATGGATGGATGGATGGATGGATGGATGGATGGATGGATGTTCTGCCTTTGAGACAAACCGCAAACCCAAAGGCTTTTCTAAAGAAACATTTACGCTTACGGGGGCCTATACACTGTACAGTGTATAATATAGCAAAACATTTTGAGTGGATTAGGAAAGAGGGAAAGGAAAAGGGGCGAAAGTCGAGGGCTTGTAACACTAAGGAGCTAGACACGAGCATGGGCTAGTGGTGACATTTTACATGAGTTGCTGACATGGGCGTTGAAGATTTCTCTTTTTCCAGTGGGTCTTGGGCTGGTTTGTATCGGGTGATAAGGACCAGGTGACAAGGGGAGATGGGGTTGAGGGTTAGACAGAGAGGATATTTAAGGGGGCGGGGGAGGAGNGGGGGGGGGGGGGGGGGGGGCAGAAAGAATCTAATGCAAAAGTTGTATGGAGAGAACATTGGAAAATTTTCAAACGGTGAAAGTTTGAAAGGGAGAAAAGGGACTCTGAAATCGGGTTTGGTTAAAGAGACATGATTAAGTTTAGAGGTGTAGAGGTGTAATAAATATTATGATGAAGAAGAGATGGCACCATGCCTATCAACTACCAAACACCACATAATCATCTTAACCAGATAACAATTGCGATATGTTGTCTTTGGACGGCGGTGTAAGCACAGTAATGTTGCAGGGAGTATGACAAGGCAGAGCGTAGTTAGTTACCACCCGTCCGGCGGTGCCGCCTATGATAGGCGGGGCTCCCAAAATACGTACTGTGAAGAGGAATACATCCAGATTCCCACAGCATATTGGGGGGAAATGAATGGGTTTTGTTTCACTATGGGGTCTTGGGATTGTTTTACGCGTGTGTATGTGTGTGTATGTGTGTGTGTGTGTGTGTGTGTGTGTGTGTTGCATGTGTGTGTGTGTGTGTGTGTGTGTGTATGTGTGTGTGTGCATGTATGTGTATTGCATGTGTGTGTGTGTGAGTGTGTGTGTGTGTGTGTATGTGTGTGTGTGTGTTTATGTGTGTGTGTGTGTTTGTGCCTATTTGCGTCCATAGCATTGTTTTCATAATCCGCAGACAGGTTTTTGTTGTTTTTTTTTTACATTGGGGTTCTCCCACGCTGTATTATACATAGATTAAAGAAAAGAGAGAGAGAGAGAAAGAGAGAACATACAAACTGACGGGAAGGCGGGAGGGTAGGAGGGAGACGGAGAGACAGACGGACGGGTAGATAGATAGATAGATAGATAGTTAGAAAGATAGATAGATAGAAAGATAGATAGATAGATAGATAGATAGATAGATAGATAGATAGATAGATAGATAGATTTGTATATATGTGTGTGTATGTGTATAATTTTATGTGTGTGTGTGTGTGTGTGTGTGTGTGTGTGTGTGTGTGTGTGTGTGTGTGTGTGTGTGTGTGTGTGTTTTCTTTCTAGTCACCCCTCCCTCCCGCGATTTTCATCGTCAGAAAGGGAGGGGGGGTAGGGGAGAGGGAGGTAGGACTAGGCCACCGTAGGCTTCTGCCCAACTTTGCTCCCATATGAAATCAAAAGGAGAGACTGACAGAGAGGTAAGAAGAAGAAGAAATGAAAGAGAGAGAGAGGGAGGAAGTGAGGGGCGCTCCCCGGCTGTGACATTGGCATTCACACAGCGGGTCGTAATTATTGTAACGAGGAGAATACACCAATTATGCAACGTATTTTTATGGCCTAATAATTGTCTCCCCTTGCAGGCNGGAGAGACTGACAGAGAGGTAAGAAGACAAAGAAATGAAAGAGGGAGTGAGGGAGGAAGTGAGGGGCGCTCCCCGGCTGTGACATTGGCATTCACACAGCGGGTCGTAATTATTGTAACGAGGAGAATACACCAATTATGCAACGTATTTTTATGGCCTAATAATTGTCTCCCCTTGCAGGCTTGCAGACAGACGGGTTGGTCTGTGCTAGATTCGAGTATTGATAATTTATCAAAGCCGTCTAGCGGTTGCGATACTTATTGCAGAATTCGAATATTGCGGAAGATTGGATCTGAGGATTGGCCTTTGCAAAATGAAAAAAAAAATTGGTGGGTTCATGGTGTTCGAATATAGATGGCTGAGAAAACCCATAAAGGCCTTCACATTAGCTAACATCTTTTCGGAATTGATACAAAGTTATGTATTTTATTTTTTTGTTTTTGTTTTTGTCTCCACTGTATTAATTTGTAACGTAATGCATGGGTCGTATATCATATGACGAGTTGTTTGTACCACTTCAAAAATTCAAAGTTTCACTAAATCGCATAAACTTTTTTTTTGTTTTTGTTCTCCTTATTTCAATATAAAGTCTGTAGTGCTTAGAGCATGTAATCTTCAATTTCGTATTCGAATCAGGGAGTCACTTCTTTCGGATACTAACGGGTCTTCATTGGATTCGAACTGCGAAATAACTACCTAATTCGTCATAGCCCCAAACACTGACGGTGTCTCTCAGTGCAGTCTACCATTAAAGGCAAAAAAACACAACCGATCTAAAGTTCTTCCGTCGGGGCAGAGCAAAATCACTACTAAACTATCAGATACTTGCTGACCCTGTGACGAGAATGGATCAGCTGTGCTCTGTGGTGACAAATAATGCGGAAATGAGACATGGAGTAGAGTGTAAAAAATAAAAATGTTGACTACTGTAAAGCTCTTTTTATTTCGTATGCCTCTGAGTTAAATATGAGTGTCGTGGTTTGAGGGTCTATCTAAACTTGTTTATCAGGCGTCGAAACTTTGACAAGACTAGAAAAGATGTCATCTTTTTGTTTTGGTTTACCAAACACGATAGAGTGATGAGGTACAAAGTTGGGTAGGAGAGCGAACAGTTTTGATTTATTAAGCTTCTTGCCTACCTACCTACCTACCTACCCACCTACCTACCTACCTACCTACCTACCTACCTACCTACCTACTTACCTACCTACCAACCTTCTACTTACTTACCTTGCTCTTTGTCTGTCCTATACCTGCTGCCTATCTATCTACTTCCTTTGTCTATCTCTCCGGTTGCCCGATATCTTTTGCTGTGTCTGTTGTATTTTCTTCACTTCTTCTCTCTATCCATGCATATTCCTTGCCTGCCTGCCTGCCTGGCTGTCGGTCTCTGTCTGCCTGCCTGCCTACCTGCCTGCCTGCCTGTCTGTCTATCTATCTATCTATCTATCTATCTATCTATCTATCTATCTATCTATCTATCTATCTATCTGTCTGTCTGTCTGTGTGTCTGTCTGTCTGTCTGTCTGAGTGTCTATCTGTCTGTCTGTCTGTCTGTCCTGCCTCCACCTCTCCTAAATCTTTCAATCTGTCTGTAATTGCATAACCAGCAAATACTTCAGTGAGACCAAAAAAAAAACAAAAAAACCTTAACAATGCCCTGTCTAGCCGACATACCGTCTTTCATCAACCCACTACAAGCCGTCGTTAATCAACGAGCTGGTGCTCCGTCTAAAGCCATTAAAGATGAAAACTCACACGTGCATGGCTTGGGCGTTATGTAACGTTTTACGGCTGGTTTGAGCTCACGAGATAATGGAACCTGCGTGCGATCATAGACAAGCATTATAGAGAATATGGGAGACAACGCGTGCAGCGAGAGATGAGATTTCAGAGAAAGCTGATTGGGAAGTCATGGTTGAACAGATGATAGCAGAAGCGGAGGTATGGGAGGTGGGTTTTGGTCCTCCCC
>JAWQUT010000743.1:80132-94623 GCA_033807755.1 Ellobium chinense
AATCTCCGAGAGGGTCCTCAGTTGCATCGCTACGTGAGTAAATTTCCTCACCTTTAGCAACTATCATGCGATCTCGCCTCCAACCTCCCACACCCTGCGCCCCTCCCCCAAAACCACCTCCCCCCCTCTCTAACTCATTATCTCCTATGATACGCCCCTGGAAAATAAACTAGCTAATCTGTCTCGTAAAAGATAACTGAACTTCCTACGACCCCTATAGTTTGAGGGAGAAAAAGGAAGATCAAAACGTATATGAAGTAATTTGATGGAAGAGATTGTACCTGTGAAACACAATCCACATTGTGCTGAGGCGCACTTCAAAGAATAAGGTAGTACAATACCCGACACTCCCCCCCTGAAAAAAAAATGGAAAAAGAAATTGACAAAATAATTGTCTAACCTGTACCCAAAACATTAGCAGAAGAGGCTAAAAAATAAAGTGGATTGTGCATTCCTCACCTGTCAACTGTTGATAACTCCCAGTTATAATTATCTGGTTTCATATAACGTCCTCAGGATTGTCAGATAAAATTTGGAGAGAAAGCCAAATGATATGCTATCCCAAAACAAACACAAATTCTAGGCTGGGCCAACTACATTACCAAAGCGGATGCAAACAATTCTCAGTCTCGCTAGAAGCCGCTGAAACTAGAATCTGTCTTGTGATTTTAAAGTTTCAAGCATATGGGACTGGAACCCGTGCTCTCCCGTGACCCGAGACTTCTACTCCCTCCGTGCACATAGATCTATGTTTATTATTATGTATTTATGTGCGTTTGTGTGTGTGCATGTGTGTGTGTGTGTGTGTGTGTGTGTGTGTGTGTGTGTGTGTGTGTGTGTGTTTTATAGTATACCATATCTGTACGTAATCACGTATATCTTTGGAATGTAATTCCCTGTTTCATGTATTAACTGTGGTGCACATGTTCAGAGCAAATTTCCATAAGGGTTAATGTTATCTTATCTTATCTTATCTTATCTTATCTTATCTTATCTTATGATTAAACCATGGACGAATTATGAAATACGTTTCATAATGTTACATACTGTGTTCAGACATTTTTATTTTAAGCAAGAATGAAAATATAGTTTGTGAGAAGCCAAGAAACAATAAAAATGCCAAAAGTTTGCGTGACGCTGATCTCCTTTTAATAATGGCAAAGTTGAAAAATTTGGTGTTACAAAAGCTAACATAGAAACTAGTCCTTTAAGGCCTACGAGTCAAATGCCATATTCAAAGACTGATTCTCCAGTCATTATTATACGATATTATTTCTAAGTCGGTATTACGCCATAAATTATCGTGACTTGCATGTCTCCTTTTACCACCTTTTAACCCCTTCATCCGCAACAAATGACAGCGTGTTTAGGAGGTCGTGAAATGCATATTACTTCTCTCTTCATCAATTTTACCTACTACGACTGTAATATATGCAATGCCTGCATCACTCTACTAAATCGTAACACTTTCGTAGGCGATATAGACTACTCTCAGTCAGCAAGGTGACTTAGCAAGAAAATGCCTTTTCCATTGCATGAAATTAGTAGATACAGTACCTGTCGTGGCATTCTCCTATCCTTAGCCCAAATCTTTCTTTCTTTCTTTCTTTCTTTCTTTCTTTCTTTTTTTCTTTCTTTCTTTCTTTCTCTTTTTTATTTCTTTCCTTTCTCTTTTTTCTTTCCTTCCTTTCTCGTTCTTTCTTTCTTTCCGTTCTCTTTCTTTCTTTCTTTCTTTCTTTCTTCCTTTCTTCCTTTCTTTCTTTCTTTCGTTCTTTCTTTCTTTCTTTCTTTCGTTTTCTGTCTCTTTTTTCTTTATTTCTTTCTTTTGCTCACAGTCCTCTATCTTTTCATTATTTTCCTCTTCTCGTTCTACCCCTTTCTTCCCTTTTCTTCCTCCTTCTCCTCCACCTTCCTCCTTCTCCTCCACCATCTTCATTTCCTTTTTTTTTTTCATCTGTTTCTTTTCTCCTACTTCTTCCATTCCTTCCACCTCTTTTTGTGTGTATGTCTGTGTTTCTGTTTCTGTTTCCCTCTTCTCGCATCCTGAAGCCTTATTACCGTGTTCCATGCAGCACTGAGCGAACCCAGGCTGAAAAAGACTATCTGTTATCTGTTAAAGATCTACATGCAGCTTTGCGGGCATATTATTTATTTATTTTGGGTGTGGGAAGAAACGGTGGCGGAGTTTTTGTTTTAAAAATAGGCCGGGTTTAATTATTATTTCCGTCAAAGTTTTGTTTTCAGAGGCGCAGCCGGAATGTGGGATTACCTCCCCTTCCTTTCTCTCCGTTTACATCATTCAAGGTTTGCTTTTACATTTGGGCTTTTCCATAATAATCGTGAGGCCGCCTGAATATTTTACGCAATATCATTGGCTTTGGACAAGGACTTTCCCCGGCATGTATTTCTTACCTAAATATAATTCAGAAATATCAGGGCGACCCATTCATTTCGTGTGTTATCTAATTACAAATACCTTACTACCACTTTGCTTCGACAACACAATCCAGATATGACTATCGAGGCACCCGCCTATTTCTGCATGTAAAGTCGTTAATGACAATTTCACGAGATTGTTAATACTTTAGCCATGCTAACTGTTTCTGCATTTATACAACAAAATGTTTGTGTTCTAAAGAAACAGTTGAAACAGAGAAAGAAATTACGCGAAGCAGACTAGTTACTTACCATCCGCTTTCTCTCTACTATTCATTTAGGTTTATATAGCATGACGAGTGTCGCAGCCATTATGACGAGATTATTCGAGCACTTGTAGCTGTATGCATAATCCAAACGTTAGTTAACGTGTTGCGTTTACCACGGTGAATACTACTAATGTTTTGGGAATTTTCCGTGGTTACCGCAGTGCGTTAACTATAACTAACGTAAGCATTATGCATACGGCCACTGGTCGGACAACAGGCAGTGGCATAACTACCAAATGTGCCTTATAGTCACAGCTTGACATTGAAGCCATCGCTCAATGGCCTTAGCTGCAAACAGGTCATGCAATTGGCCACAGCTGCAAACAGGTGGTGCAATAGGCCATCGCTACATAAATGTCGTGCAATATGGCGCATTCAGTACCTGCTCAGGTCTATTTTAAATATCTAGACGTGTCCCTAGTATAATTATATTACACTGTTGCATTTTAGCACCTTTCCTTGACGCCACGCCACTACTCACAGTGTGACGCACAGATCTGACTTCGGTTACGCGGCACGTGATCCAAATCAAGAAAGTCATGCACGGTCTTTATTACCATGACAGTGAGGGGAGAAAGATGCTTAGGTGCTGTTACGCCACTGCCTACCTACCTCATTGCGACTAAACTGGTCTATGTCATATGTGGGAAATCTTTATTGCTTGATGTTTTCCCTTAACTTTATCCTACATTTTTTTGTGGCTGTATTTTCTGTCGAGATTGATTTTTATGTTTTGACAAGGCTCTGTATGAGTGTGTTAGTTTTTCCACATTATAATTTATAAACATTTCTTTGTTTGTTTGTTTGTTTGTTTGTTTGTTTGTTTGTTTGTTTGTTTGTTTCTTTCTTTCTTTCTTTCTTTCTTTCTTTCTTTCTTTCTTTCATGAAACTTCTTAAGTAAAGCTTTGCAACTCTGACTGAAGGTAACAAGACCCTGCGCTTTCAAAAATGTTGAAAAGTTTGCAAACCATTGCATTACAGTTCAGTGGCAAATGAACCAGTCAGTTTTGAACTCATTTTTGCAAATTGTCAATATGGGCCGTGATTACCTCAAGAACATGAAACCCTTTGTGAAAATTGGCCCAGATCTCTGAGTTAAGTCATTTTCTAAGCACAATCATAATGATGGAACTTCACTGCCCTGAATCTGTCATCGTTTTCTCTTTGCAATGCTTCGGTCCGGGGTACCTCATTTTCCGAATAAACACTCGAACTGTGATTATCTTTACCAAAAAAAGACATTTGCTCAGATTTGCAACATCGAGTACAAGCTACAGAATACAGTCAAAAATTAACAAAAGACGTGTTGTTTTGTTTTTTTATTGTAGTTCTGCCTTTTAGGTGTTTAGAGAATGATTGGACCAATGTTTAGGGGTAAAAATTGAAACAAAGCAACAATAATTTTAAATGATCTCTCCCATTTCATGACCTTTGAACGCCAAAGCTGCTTGATTCAATGGGTAAGTTTCGCCAGCCGTCTTGCCAACCGATTCGAATGACCACGTTCTTTCACTGGCCGACCTGACGCATAATACGCGGACGGGCAACCAGGCTAGTGTGTTTACCGTGTTTTGCAGTATCATTTTCAAATATATAAGAAACTCTCAAGACTGTGACATGAAAAATTTAATAAACGTTCCTAAATTTTCGGACCAGTGTCCTTCTTCAGGTAACATAAGATAATGAGTAAGAAAGATCACATCACGGCATAACACATAGGCAGACGAGACCAAATCCAAACAAACAAACAGTTAGTGTTATGCAGTATCACGATGTTTTGAAAAGGGGGAGTGAGTGTATAATAGGCCTACTTATACTATCATGATGTTTCTTTTTACTACCTATTGTTGCAACCACTCCTAGCCGTTCGAGGAACAAAAAAACTTTCTATCCTCTCCTGTCCTTATCCATAGTTGGGTGTGTGAATGGGAATACCAAAGCCATAAGAAAATATAAATATCGTTATAATAACATTTAACCATAATAATAGAAGTAATCAAATCATAATCATAAATTATATTTGTAGAGTGCTCTTCCCCTAAAAAACAGGATGTGAGCTCATTACCGCGAAAGAAAACGAAAAAGCACAGGTGCACCCTATGTACCCAAGCATACACACATGCACATAAATACCATAATAATTTTAGTATGATAAATATTTAGAAATTTAGTTTGGCAGGCTGTAAAACGCTGTTAAAAAATGAATCAAAATATTGCCTGAACAAATGTGTCTTCAGCAGGAGTTTAAAACTGTTTAGATTATCTTTACGAGTATTTTTTTGGGGGGTAGTTTATCCCAAACAGATGGTCCTGTTTGCGTGATAGCTCGTTTCCCAACTCTTTACGATTATATTTTTTGTTTTTGTGGCTCTACGAGATAACAAGAAAGAATTTTCAGATCGTAATGATATAATTCATGAACATTGGCAGAGAAGAAGCTTTACCGTACGCCATCCGATAATATCACGAGGTCCCCACTGCCCTCAGATCACCACATCAACCCCGCAGGCAGGCCAGGTGGGACTACTTACGCGGAATTATTTCACTGAACACGCATTCCTGGCCATGTCACACTCACCTTATCGCTGCGCTGGAAAATAGCATGCCTGATTGTCTTCACTTCCTTTTTCATCACAGCCTAACGTATTTGGTCTCTTAATACCTCGAGGCTAAGTTAAAAGCTGCATCTTATTCCGTCTAAACCAAAATTAATGCCCCATCATCACCTTTTTCTTCTCCTCTTCCTCTTTTTCCTCACCCCCCCCCCCCNCCCCCCTTTTTATAGACATTCTCAGAAGTAAAACCTCATGAAATCGAACTGGCGAGTGTATTTTGTCCAAAACCCAGTATATGCCTTTTAAGTGTTTTTGAAGTTGCGGGAAATAATGTAAAGGTAATTGCTTTTCTCATACTCTCATTTACTCTTAAACGACATACCCCTTTAACGAAAGCCAGATCTCAAGCTCAAGTTTTATTTAAGTGAAATTATGTAGAAATGCGTTTCCGAACACGCAACCAACTAATCATTCAACGAACGTGAAATTTCTGGGATTTTTAGAAAAATGTTCAGCAATTCCAGAGGACCGGTTCATGATTTTGACTTTGTATATATGTATAATATTAAAATTCATGAATACTGATACACGCAAGGGGAACCTGGGGCCAGAATAGTTCAATGAAAACGCCGGATTTTATGAACATGCAGTACGATGTCGTGATGTTTTGTTTATACGATATGGTTAGAAAAATGAAAGATTGATCGTTTTATGACGAGATAGAGTCGGCAAAGAAGGAAGAGGGATTAGGGTAACAAAAGTTATTTGTTTAAAATTTATCTGGGGCGAGGGAANGGGGGGGGGGGAACTCTTCCTTGTACCTCATTATTAACACCGTTTGCTTCCTCTCCTTGTTTTTTTGTTTTGCCAGCCTAAACGGCATGTCATGTCAAACTTTTGGGGAAACCTAATCACCATTTATTATTTTGAACTTGCACGTTGTTTTGTGCAAGCCGCCAAAGGGGAAAAAAATGGAACAAGTCTGAACAAATCTGAAGCTTTTAGTTCAGAACTGTTCCATTTTTATTTCTTTGGGGGCTTGTACAAAATAAGGTGAGCTCAGTTTTTACCATGTCTTCTAAAAACAGGCCTGGTAACCCTACTTCAGAGAATCTCAAAAGCAGCTAAGCTAAAAATTTTCAAATATGCGACATAAATGAATGCAGGAACACAACTGAACCTGCCATGCACTCATTTATAATGGCATTTTTGTTGAAGGTTGGCCGTTTTAGACAGGTACAACGGTGCTGTTGCATTCATTTATCTCACATATTTGTTGAGAATTGTGACCGAATAGTTACGGATTTGGAGAAAAGATTTTTTTTAAAAAAAAGGTCATAATTTCCATTTCTGACATTGCCATGCTGCAGGTGCCATCGGAAAATGTTAAACATATCTTCACAGTTTTCTCAGTCAACCCGTCTGTAAAATGAGTTCCTGGATTTATGCAGAGAAAGATCTTACCATAATGATAGAATTCAGAGCCTGTGAAATGACCGTGGCAGTTACTGGGTGATTTGGTTGGCTGAGGCGATAATAGTTTGAAGTCGCTCGAGGAGGGAAAAGCCTGGGTCCAAGACTTAAACTTCTTCTTACTATTATCATTATTATATTGTCATAATTATAATAATAATAATGCGGTTTTTAGTCTCATATCCAGGCTAATGCCCGCTCATGCGACTTCACACTATTATTACCCCAGCAGGCCTGATCACTCTAAGACTTTCTCGACTCCCTGGGGAGCATACAGTGCCGCTGCCATTTATAGGCGTTGATTACTAGCATTCTGACAATATCTTCCACTGCCTATAGCCAGTTACTCATTTTACAGACGGGTGGACTGAGGAAAATGTGAATGAAATGCTTTCCCAAGGAACTTACAACATGACCGTGGTCGGGAATCGAACTCAGGACCTTTAGATCCTGAGTCCAACGCCGTAACCATTAGGCCACGCTGCTCCACAATTATTATTACTACTATTGTTTTTATTAATAATGTTGCTGTTAGCGNGCGACTTCACACTACTATTACCCCAGCAGGCCTGATCACTCTAAGACTTTCTCGACTCCCTGGGGAGCATACAGTGCCGCTGCCATTTATAGGCGTTGATCACTAGCATTCTGACAATATCTTCCACTGCCTACAGCCAGGTACTCATTTTACAGATGGGTGGACTGAGGAAAATGTGAATGAAATGCTTTCCCAAGGCACTTACAACATGACCGTGATCGGGAATCGAACTCAGGACCTTTAGATCCTTAGTCCAACGACGTAACCATTAGGCCACGCTGCTCCACAGTTATTATTACTACTATTGTTATTATTATAAATGTTGTTGTTAGTGCCATTGTGTCGTTGTGTATATGTTTTAATCTTAGGATGTAAATCCGCCCGATCCGATTACAATACCTCGCATCTCCATGACTTTAAATTTTTATATCCTATTTTTACCTCCTCATTTTTAATCGGACAAAGGTCAATTCTTCCTATCGGGCACGTCTCGACCAGACTTTTCACGTCGTCTCATGAAGGACAGAAGTCTGCCTACATCACGAGAATCGTGCCGTGATGTGCCATGCCGTGGCATGCCGTGCTGTGCCGTGATATACTGTGCTATGTGTGATATGCCGCGCCGTACCGTGCCGTGGCAAGCCGTGTCCGGATCCGCTGAGTTCGTGCCCTTAAAAACACCCCTCTGCCGCCGCTGCTCCCTGTGCGCAGTGAACGCACTGCGGGTAACGTGATCTAGAAAGCTGTCTACCTTGTTGTGCGTTATCTACGTCTACACATTGTGATGAACGTAGCTGTCTTCCGTTGGGGGTAGATCGACAAGATTCCATAATCTTTACCGTAAGCTCTTGAAGAAAACTGCAACACTTGGTGGCCAAAAACGAAACACAAGGGAAGAGGAGGAGGAGGTAGGAGGGGGATGGCGAGGGCGAGGGGGAGGAGGGTCCCTTCTTGTTAGGTCAGGGTGAAATCACGTTATCTGGGGGAAAAGGTGTGGGCTATGTTTTCTTTGCTCTAAGATCTCACCTCTAATCACTGTATGAGTTTGTATGTGTATACAATCAGCTCTCTTGTTAATATCCACTCTGCAATGATCAGGCTAACTTCTGAAGATAACTCTATCTACGGTGCCTTAACAAAATGCTGTATAAATATTTTCCATATGTCAGACATGAGCTTCTTCAGAGGAGAGCTTCAGCTTAGTGTATTATGACAGAGAAGAAAACAAATGCACAGGTTTTGAAAGAAGCTAAACATACTGAAAGATCTTTGCTAACAAAGGTGCGGAGATGGCAAGAAGCAGAGGAAGAAGAAGAGAGAAGACTGTGCAACAGTGGATGGAATAGCAAGTTATGTGGGTGAAAAGAGCATAATGGAACCGTTTTGGACAGTAGACAGACAGAGGTGGAAGCAGGACTGGACAAGTTCATTAAAATAAAGTATGTTCAGATCAAGTTCAGTTCACTGAAGTTAAAAAGCCCTAAGATCAAGTTTAGATTAGTTCCATGAAAACGATTAGTTTTTAGATGTGATCATTTCCTCTTGATTTTTGACATCGGCATTCGGTTGTGATTTTCGAGGATGATGTGAATTTAAGGAGAAAATTAAACTTCAGATCAAGTACTCACAATAGCTAAAGCTCCAATTCTGATCAGTTTGTCCAAAATAGCTATTAATCTCAGATAAAGTTCACGCGAACTGAACTTAAACTAAAAAATTCCGTTAATTTGAGCTCAATTCTAATCAACTATGGGTGGAGGTCCCTGATCGCCCACGTCTGTCAATACGATTAATGAAGAAGAAGAAGAACGAGAAGAAGATAAGTGATCATCGTAATCTGGAGATTTTATGTGCATGAAAAATTCGAAAAATTACATTAGTAACTGAGAGTTCGGGCAATAACGATGGGATCTCCTACCACCGTAAGAATTACATTAACTCTGCATGTTGAAGGCTACTAAATGTGCATTTAGTACCGATGCTATAATGTAACTCTTACGATGGTAAGAAATCACATCGTAAATGCGCACGCTCTTTAAGAGCACCGACAACTGTGCTACGAATGGTGATTAAAATGGAATATACAAGCAGCTTCCGGTATGAGCCACGTGCTGTATACCGGAAGTTACGATCACTGATGTTTCATCACAGTATCGGCAATGGCAAAAGGGTCAAGAAAAGGTGCAGAAAAGAAACAAAAAAGTACACAAAACAGGAGCCAGTGAGTCCTGAGGGAAGCACGCGGTGAATGCTGACGAAATTTTTGCATAATAATTATGTTTCTAGCGAGCAGCGACACAGATAAGGGTGACTCTGACTCCGAAGTTGATTGCAGTTACGTCACAGCCAATTGTTGAATCACGTGATATAATTACTCGTATTTCATTACAGTGGCGGCGACATTAATTTTTAGTGCAGCATGGACCGTTTTTGTTTCTTTTTTTTCTATTTTGACGAATGATTCAGAGGAGGGAGAGAAGAGGAAGACGACGAATCCGAGAGGATGAAGAAAGGAAAGTAAAAACGCACAAAGATGACTGAAAAAACAAGTGGGTGACGAGGGATATATAGTTTCAGCGAAATGATATCTACAGTTACAGCGGCACAGATATACACGCACAGCGCCAAAATACATAGTATAGTTTCAGTGAAATTGGGTGGAGCTCAAGTATACATTTTCAGCGCCAAATACACCGATGGACTGTTAAAACTTCTGAAATGTGATAGTTAAATCACGTCTCGTTATGTGAGATATCCAATATGTTTTCTAGCTCCACCTCTTTGCGTTGTAACTGTATACTGTACTTTAATTCTATACCAATAGAAGTCAGCATATATTTTTGACCCCGCCTTTTGGCGCTGTACGTGCATATCTTATCTGAGGGATGTAGATGTTGGGCATACAATTTCTGGCGCTGTAACTACAATTCCTGAGGTGATGGAGATCTAGGGACAATGAAAGGAGAGAGAGAGAGAGAGAGAGAGAGAGAGAGAGAGAGAGAGAGAGAGAGAGAGAGAGAGAGAGAGAGAGNGAGAGAGAGAGAGAGAGAAAGACAGGAGAAGAAAGAAAAGCGAAGATGAAAAAAAAAGTGAATTAGAAGCGAAAGCAAGAAAAACTAACTAAGGCGAACAATTGATGTAAAGACGAAGAAAGGAAGTAATTTAGATGAGGAAATCTGGAAGAGCGAATGAAGAGTAGGCAGACGGGAAAAAAAAAAGGAGAAAAAGAGTAAGAGAGAGAAGAAAAGGACAGAGAACAGCAGAAAGAGAGAAGAAAAGGACAAAGAGGAGCAAAACGAGAAAGAGAGCTAGAGAGAGAAGAAAAAGGCAGAGAAGAACAAAAAGGAAACAAGAGATAGAGAGAGAAGAAAAGGACAGAGAGAAACAAAAATAGAAAGAGAGATAGATACAAAAGAAAAAGACAGAGAAGAGCAAAAAGAGAAAGAGAGCGAGAGAAGAAAATGACAGATAAGAGCACAAAGAGGTGCAAAAAGAGAAAGAGAGATAGAAAGAAAAGAAAAGGACAGACAAAAGCGTGAAAGAGTTAAAAGAGAGAGAGAGAGAAGAAAAAGAACAGAGATAACCATATGAGGAAGAGAGATAGAGAGAGAAGAACAGGACAGACAAAAGCGTGAAAGAGTTAAAAGAGAGAGAGAGAGAAGAAAAAGAACAGAGATAAGCATGAAGAGAGATAGAGAGAGAAGAACAGGACAGACAAAAGCGTGAAAGAGTTAAAAGAAGAAGAATAATATACTCAGCGTGTCACCCTGCCTTACCAGTAAGTTATGTGCATACCAGACAGGCGGGAGAATTCGTTTGTGCTTAAGGACAGTTTAACGAAGGTGTTAGTCAGGACATTACACTGTAACCCAGACAGCCTACACCCTTAACACGAACTTTTTTTGGCAACGAAATTTTTTTGCGGGGCGAAGGCCGGGTGGAGAAGAAGCGGTGGGTGGGNGGGGGATGGAGAAGTAGAGATGCACAATTTTAGCTTAATAATAACAATATTATTGGGGAGAGAAAGAGTGAGAGAGAGAGAAAAAAAAACACGATACACAAGCGATTTTGCTTAATCACAACTTTATAGCGATTATAATATTACTCGGGGGGAATTGGGAGGAGAAAAGGATGGAGCGGGAATTGTAGTTTCAGCGCCAGAAATTTTTATGCCCTACATCTACACCACTCAGATAAGAAATACTCACACAGCGCCAAAAGGCGGGGTCAAAGAGCATGCTGATTCCTTTGCTGTATAGAAGTAGGATATATAGTTACAGCGCAAAGAGGTGGATTCAGATATCTCCGTTGTCTGGGCCATAAGATTGTTTGATATTATTGAATTTTATCTTCTCCAAACTTTTTACGAACGTTTTTCCAATATGTTTATTTTAGTTTTTAAGTATTCATCAAAATCAATACCACCACCCTCTTCAAAATCCCATTACCAATTCCCCGTTGGTTAGCAGAGGACAACAGAGTCATTCTTCTAAAATACTTTTAGTACACTGTCTCTGGTAAACGGAAAAAAAACAAACCAACATGCATACTTAATAAATCAAGAAAAATACACAATGACACCCCATCTTCGTTTTTTAATGGCTAAGGTCCTTCTAGTTTCCCTGAAAATGTTTGTGTTTTTNATATATATATATATATATATATCTGTTTCACTGTAACTGTAGCCTATAGCATTTTGCTGAAACTACATATCCTCGAATGGAGAAGGAGGGAAGGTAGGAGGAGTGAGTGAGAGAGAGAGAGAGAGAGAGAGAGAGAGAGAGAGAGAGAGAGAGAGAGAGAATGAGAGAGAAAGAGAGAGAGAGAGAGAGAGAGGCAGAAAGCTAGAGATTTACATGCAATTCCGGTGAATCACAACTTTCATTTAATCGCACACAAAAGCCTTGTTAATACCGCTGACTTTCTTTTTCAACACAACTTTTTCCTTGCTCCAGAGGAGAGGCCAAAAAGCAGAGGTAGTCATTTTCATATATAACATGGTTGTTGGAGCTGCGGTCTCTACTTAACGTAATAGCAAAATAAGTCTACTGCAGTTTGATATCACTAAAGTAAGGTTTCGAACTTGCAGAAAAAAAATAGTAAAAGAAATATGAAGAAAAACAAAACGAAAGAAAAAAGAAAAGAAAGAAAGAAAGACAGACAAAAAAAAAGAAAGAAAGAAAGAAAACAAAGAAAGAAAGAAAAAGAAAGAAAGAAAGAAAGAAAGATAAGAAAGAAAGAAAGACAGAAATAATGAAAGAAAAAGAATGAAAGAAAGAAAGAAAGAAAAAAGAGAAGAAAAAAGAAGGAAAGAAAAGAAAGAAAGAAAGACAGAAAGTAAGACAGAACGAATAAAGAAAAAGTATGAAAGAAAGAAAGAAAAAAGGAATAAAAGAAGAAGGATGAAAGAAAGAAAAAAGAAAGAAAGAAAGAAGGAAAGAAAAGAAAGAAAGAAAGAAAGAAAGAAAGAAAGAAAG
Source organism: Ellobium chinense (assembly GCA_033807755.1). Lineage (NCBI taxonomy): Eukaryota > Metazoa > Mollusca > Gastropoda > Ellobiida > Ellobiidae > Ellobium > Ellobium chinense. The sequence goes on from JAWQUT010000743.1 coordinate 92,881, forward strand.
AAAGAAAGAAAGAAAGAAAGATTACCGTTATGAAATCACCGGGTCTGATCTGTTAACAGTAATCAGCTGAGAATGTGATTATAGGGAGGAGGAGGGGGAGAGGGATGGGTATGTAAGGGGGCAGCTAATGAAGTATATTTTCCCACAAAATACTTTCGAGGAAAAGAATAGGATTTGTTTTTTTTTATTTTTGGAGGAAAGGGGATCCCTTCAGAGGCACTTCCTCCCAACCCCTTCCCAAACCCAAACAGACAACATTACAGGCCGCTTAACCTTCCTTGGAAACGACTCCCATTCCCTGGGGCCAAGTCTGGCTTTAAGCTCATTGGAATATTTACGTGAGCTCTCTTTGATTGATGATAGTTGATATGCACAATGCAGACTCCAGCCTGAGTGACGGCTGAGAGCTGGCGAAATGGGTTAAATAAACAAACTTGTCATTGTTTGTTTTTCTTCTACATGATTTTATAATGCATGTATTTGAGAGAGGAATGCAGGAAGTGAGGAGGGGAAACGAGAGAAAGAGAGGAAGAGATAGAGAGAAGAGATGAAAATGAAATATTAAAATATGACTACTAGGAATATTGATTTACAAGCTCGTACAGTATTATATATCTAATACATACACGTACATTAGGCCTGTTATGATAGCGACGGTACGGATGGCAAGCATAATTATCAAGGTGTATGCGAGTTGGTGTGTTTATGGGCGTGTAAGTGAATGTGCATGCATAAGCTGATAAAGTATTTGGTTCTCTTGTAATTTTAGTATTATTTTATGCCTTTGTGTAAATTTTACTAAGTAATTATGCAGCGCCTTAGAGCACTTTTGTAAGTGAATTTGTGCGCTATATGAATTAATCTATTACATTACAATTACATTACAAATGCACAATCTTCCAAACGAATTTTATAACAGAGACATTGCTAGTCGCCGTAGTGCAGCGCTCTGTTTCCCTTTCCCTCCCCAAGTTCCTAGTCAGTTATTGCTTTACCCCTGAGTAGAATGAGGACCGGTAGTTAAGTGTCTTCCCAAAAAACACAGCGATGTAAACCGCCTGTCAGAGTCGAATCCACTAATAGTTTTAGGGTGTGAGAACGACTCAGACTTGCGTCTAGGAACCCGTCTCTTGAAAAAGAGCCCGATGCGCCTTTGAACCTGCTGAAGGCAGTGGTGGATTAAGGCTTGGATTGGATGTACCCTGAGTTTACCCGCATTTTGCCTTTTTTTTTTTTGGNGGGGGGGGGGGGGGGGGGGAGGCGATCCAGAAGACGAGAGAATGTCTGTGGAGAGAAGAGGAGGTGGACAAAAGCAAAGATGGAGAGTGTGTTTGAGGAAGAGGGAAAGACGAGTTGGGAGGGACATGCCGATCGGACCAATGTTGCCCATTACAATAGGTTAAAATTTAGTTACTTTCTAATGAGTATCGAATTATGTAGCAACCTACTAATTTACAGAGATTGTCTTTTAACGTGGTTGTCTTTTCAGATCTTAAGAAATTTTTGATGGTATGAATAGAATGCACAGCCTATGCCTTTGTAATTTTCGCATCAAACTTCGTAAGACATTAGTTCTTCAAAATGTCACAACTGTTCATTGCTGGCACCACTGGCCCAACATAAACTTAAACAGGACCAGACAATTCAGATGCAGTATTATTACAATGCTTTCATTACCAGTTGCCAGATTTGATTTTGTGCAGTGCCGGTTGCTCCCACCCCATCCCCTCCACCCCCAACCCC
>JAWQUT010000743.1:117593-134020 GCA_033807755.1 Ellobium chinense
CCCCCTTTCCGCTCCCCCACGTTTCACTATGTCCCATTCCCCCTCTTTCACGATCAACATTTCATTCTTGTAAAAGAGAATAATAACTATACACGCCATCTGCCATACAGTGATTCAAAATCATTACATTTGAAAACAGAAAGAGAAATGAGAAAAGTGGGGGCGGGAGAAAGAGAGAAAGAAAATGAAGAAAGCGAGAAAGAGAGAGAGAGAGAGAGAGAGAGAGAGAGAAAGAAAGACAACGGTAAATATTTAAAGAGCAAAAACACTTTGGGCTATGGTAACGATCGTGCTCCAAAGCTAATGAGAATTAAAGGAGTGAAAGGAAAATTCAAGTGAGTGTGACTTGGTGCCAGTGATTTGGCAATGGGGTGGATTTGGATTGTGGATGTTGGGAGGAAGGGGGGGGGCAGTGGTTGAGAGGGGAGGTAGCTGGGGCTTAATGGGGGCTATTTAGAGGGTATGGACTCTTGTGCAGTTTGAGTGCGGAAAGGGGGGGGGGATAGACCCATCTGGCACATTTATCTACGCCATTTGGTTGGTGAGATGGAGCGAGATAATGACAGTTGACGCTGCTTAAGTGCAAATCGCATTACAGTGGTATCCACTTAATCGCAATGCATTGAGAATATCATTTTATTGAATGTTCTGTTTATTGCAACGTCATCCATCCTCTTGATGAGTTGCAGTTACACAGAGATAGCCATAGGCTATTATAACAAAAAGAGAGTGAAAGAAGGAGGAGGGAAGGAAGGGAGGAAGGAGTGTGGCAGGACCTTGGTGCAGTCATAAGCTACGTTGTCTCTGCGAAAATATGAAATACTGACAACAGTTCCCATTCTTCAAATGGAACTGTCATGCCTGAACCCTTACTATCGTGAACTGTTGCTAAATGGAGACTACACCCTTGACATGCGTCGTCTTTAGAATTCCAGGTATCACTAAAGTATTTTCAGCTACGAGATTTTAACAACTGCCTTGGGAATCGCTGAAATGGCGGAACCACATATAATAATATTATGTGCGGAACTAAGAACAGAGAAGAGACAGCGCCCATAAAGGGCTTTAGACTCTTGAAATGAAATCGGGTACCCGCATCGAAGAGGCAATGACACTAAACGTTCTCCCATAAAATTCGTTCAAGCTGATCGTACTGGCAGAATTTTACGGCCGGAAATTTCGGCGTTTACTACATTCGAAAATGACGAATTTCATTCCCCCTGGTTCACATTTTGTACACTGTAAGTGCAGGTGTGCATACATGCGCATGCATGCGTAAGAGAGAGAGAGAGAGAGAGAGAGAGAGAGAGAGAGAGAGAGAGAGAGAGAGAGAGGGGGGGAGATAGACAGAAAAAGACAGAAAGAATGAGAGTTAGGTAGAGATAAAAATGATTATGTCGAAACTGAGAGACTGAATAGGATGAGGAAAAGAGGTGGGGGGGGAGATGGACCCTCTCCCAATAATAATTAATAGTCTCATTGCCCCCCGCAGAGCGTGGTATGAACATATGCGCACGGTGCACCGTGCGCACCCGGGTTTTACGACGTCGTTTTTGAGCACCCTGCCACGCTAGGCGAATGCCACGCGAGCGCATTTGTGATGGAGTTATGCGGACGAGCGCATTCCTAGAAAGGGTGAGGGGCGGTAAATAAATGCTTAAGAGCGGTTACGTCCCCTGTGGCATTTCTTCCCATTACTTATTCGCTTTTAAAACGGTAATGGGTTAGAGTTTTCTCCGCTTGGTTGTTTAAATTTAAGCACGCTGCACGTCTTTGAAAAAGCGATATAAATAAATGTATCATATTGCAAACACAGGAGACAGCTGAAACACTCGCGTCTGTGAAGCGAGCCGTTATGTAAACAAATCATTGGGATGAACGATAAAAGGCGGATAAGGTAAGGAAACAGCGGAAGAAATAAATAAATAAATAAACAAATAAATAAATAAATAGATACATAAAAAGCAAAGAGATATCGAGTCACCGAGACAACTGCCGCTGAGATATTATTAGCTAAACATTTCCCGAAGTGAGACAAAACTCACATAAAGTTGATGCGCATGGAATTGGAAAATAAGGGGATTGGTCTGCTGCCTTCTTTCTGGCTAAAGTTGATATCAATTCCTTCCTTTCGTTCTTATCCTCATCTCCTCCCTCCCCTCCCCCCCTTCCCCCACACACTTCCCTACACATCTTTGTCCATTCTATATTTACGTTAACCTGGAACCGTGTAGCTCTTCTTAGAGACTAGTAGCTATATGCATATTAATCCACAAGTAAGTTCACGTATTGCGTTACATAATGAATACCACTAATGTTTTGAGAGTTACCCGTGGTTATCGCAGTGCGTTGACTGACGTGAGGATTATGCACATGGCCCGAGATTACAAGATTATTGTGCGATATTGTATGAATAATTACTTCTGAAAGAGGAAATAAACCCTACTCCATAGTAAGTGAATCTGCTCTCAAATTTTAATGATGTCATCAGTGAAACTCTGTGGACCCTTTCGAGCATTTTATCATAATAATATTTTTTATTGTTATGTTTACGTTTCAGCTCGACCATAGGTGGCCAACCTCCTTTGGTCTTAACATTATTTCAGATGGAGTCTACGATGTGTCTCTCTTGTCTCTTCCTATGTAAAAGTCTTCGCTAATTTCCAGGTGGAAAAAAAAAGACCTGGAGTACGTGCACGAAGAACCGAATGTTTTATAGGCTCGTAATTATTGTTGTGCATGCGTACAAGGGTATCAAGCATAGGATGATACATAGATGCCTTATGTGTGGGTATGACTGTGGATATGATGGAGTGGACATGAACTTATTTTCTGCGTGAGTGATGAGGTCTCGGTGAGATGACGAAGGAGTGCTCACTGCCGATATGGCGGTAGACGAGATTTTTTTTCACCGAGATGAGAGAGAGAGAGAGAGAGAGAGAGAGAGAGAGAGAGAGAGAGAGAGAGAGAGAGAGAGAGANGAGAGAGAGAGAGAGAGAGAGTCATGCGAAGAGAACAGAGAAAGAAGAAAGGATAGACTAACAGAGATGTGGTCTCAGGAACAGACAGAATGAGAAGGCAGGCAGGCAGGCAAGCAGACGGGCAGGTAGGTAGGTAGGTAGGTAGGTAGGTAGGTAGGTAGGTAGGTAGGTAGGTGGGTTGGTAGGTAGATATATAAGGTAGGTAGGTAGGTGAGTAGGTAGGGTGTCTAAGTTGATAGGTATGTATGTGGCCCCTTTTAATTTTACTATATCTATCAACCGACTTCCGATCCCCTGGTACATAATAATTATTGTATCGCTACAGAGATCGAGGACACCGGAGTAGCCTTGTGATTATCTGGGTCGATTGCAAAGTTAAAAAGAAGAATACCTTTCAGGAAAACAACTTCGCTGACTATTGCATTGCAAAATGCAGAGATTTTTTATTTTTCACTCTAAAATACTGTATTTTATGAGAACATGAGCATTAACGATAACATCTCTAGCCATCGTAAGAACTACATTAGTGCATCGGTGCTGAATGCACTCTTAGTAACGTTCAAAATGCAGAGTTAAAGCAATTCTTATAGTGGTATGAGATTCCATCATTAATGCCCAAGCTCTCAAATTTCTCGGAAAATTGTTATTTCATGGAGTTATTAAGACTGCAGTCTTCGCTTCACTCTTTCCTCATGAAAACCTTGAACCTGTTATTATTTAAAAGAAACCTTTATCAGCATCCTTTCTAGATAAAGCAGGACTCACGCGGGGAACTTGAGGGCGGAATTACTTTATTCTTCGCAAACATCACGATTCTAAATGTTAATGGATTGCTATTTTCTCGGTCACTCTGAAATGCTCGACAATTAAGAACAGCCAGTCACACACACACACACACACACACACACACACACACACACACACACACACACACAGAGCCAACACAAACATAGCACTCCCTAATTGAAGCTGATAACGAACGTAAAGATTTCGCTGCACTCAGGGGAGACAAACAACATATTATTGAGACAAACTTGAGTAGTTAGACCCATATTTCAATTGCTTTGTAGTTTTCAGGGTCATCCAGCGCAGAGAGGTCTCTCTTAGTCTACAGTATCGGTAGGCTGTCGGTCACAGCCAGTTACGAACTTATTTGGTCATGTGACCCAGGAAATATTTTAAGACATTCTTGATGTTTCAGGACGACAACATGCAGTTTTAATTATTTCTTCAATTAGCAACTCATATAATAATTCATCTTTGAAATGGCAAAAAAGAAAAGTTCCGGACGTCAAATTTTGGTAGACTTCTTTCCTGTCATTCACCACACCCGCTGGCGCCTGAACCTGTTTTGTTAGTTTATTGGTGTTTTGTTTTCGTCGGGGGGGAGAGGGGGGGNGGGGGGGGGGAAGGAAGGTGTTTTCGGATGCCTTTTTTGTGTGTGTTTTTCATATTACCCGACTATCTGTCTTTCGTAGATCTGATTGCTTATAAGGAAAATAAATGACTAGGTCAAGCTTGCTTACCTACTCTTTGATATGATCCTTGAATGTTTAGAAAGCGTGTACGGAAAAAAAAAACAGCTTGTGAAGAGAAAGAGATAGAAAAGATGACAGAGAGAGCATTTGAGAGCTGTATGAGAATAAAAGTGGACGGCTGTCAAGTTGTGAACGATGGCACGATATGTAGAAATGGAAAGACTCATGTGTGACAAATTTATAACCGTGCAAATGAATAGATTTGTTAATATTATTCAGATTTATATCTATCTTATAATGAATAGGTCTGTAAATGTTATCCAGATTTATATCTAGCTTCAGTATTGGCATATGCCTAGAATAAACCAAACTGAAACTGGAACTTAAATACTTATTGCGTTGGCTCTACTTGAAAAGTAGGATTCTCTTGTCCTAGCAAGTCCTGCGCCCTCTGAACCAACGGATGTCCTTGAGCTTCCAGTCACCTCGGCTGGAGTAGTTCATGGCCTTCCCTTCTGACCCTGGGGGTGTGAAGATGCCAATGTTTTTTTTTTCACTGTTGGCTTTATTATATTGCTTTACACCTCTCTTGAACTTATCGACGGGTCACATGTCAAAATACTTTCCAGATTCCAGACATGTTCTTTAGCTCTTCCTCCAAATTTTGACACAAAGAAAAATACCCCTAAACCATCAGATTTTGAGAACTTAGGCAGTGCAGCAGGCTACCTAATATTTTAGGCCTTTTCACTCGGTAAACAGGGTAATCTTATCAATCTAACAACAACCACAAATTGTACACTTGAGGGGCTAAACCTCATCTATTCTTACACATGTATTAACACCTATATGAGGATTTGAAATTCAAATCCAACCCCACCCCCCCCCCNTTTCCCCATTGCCAGTTTCCTCATTTTATAGGGACTATTTAAAATTGCACATTTTTATGCCGGTGCTATTGGCATCTCCATACCTGGAGGGTTACAAACGTCTGGTCCAATTTGCCTCTTTGAGACAATAAATTTTTTTCTCTACTGCCACGTACAAGAAATTCCACAATATGTTATTCTTCCTCCGTAGTTTGCAGTTTTCAGTAAGTTTATTAAAACTGATGTTTAAAATACAGGTTTTCATTCGTTTTCGAACCGATAGATCGAAAACTGTAAACAAGCTAGACTATCTAGTTTGTTTAATGACATGTGTTCCACACAAAAGACCACACCAAAATCGAAGTGCATAACCCAAACTTCGGGTTTAATTTACAAAATCAGGAGAGAATGCAAACTAATGTGCAGGCAGGTTCACAGATCTAGGTTCCATTCTGCGTTATCTGTCTAAAAGACATATTTGTTTTCTGTCTTCCTAAGACATATGATAACACCCTATTTTCATCCAATGAAGTGCCTGTAACTTGGAGCACAATACATCATGCCATGTTCCAGACTCAGGTTCTGAGACTAGCGTGGACTCAGAATAGAAGCACGAATGTTACTGTCTTTGAGTTGGCAGATAGAAAATGAGAAGAATGTTTTGGAACTGCATGTAGGTTACCTTATAATGGCAGTGAGCTCCTGTCTTGATGGTACCACTGGTAATTAAAATCAACTCATTTGCAAAATCACCTTTACCTCCATACGGAAAAACATGATAAATGACCCACAATCAAGATGAACTTATTATAGAAAATGAAATGAATGGGGAAGTCAGAATTCGAAAGCGGAAAGCAAAAGACACTTCAAAAAAATTCTGCAGTAGGCATGAAGCTCTCATAAAAAGAAAAAAAAGTATTTTGGACTACATCAGACGAAATACTTGTGTACCCAACAATATTACTGGATACCTACCAGCTGCCTACATTTCGTTGTCAAGATCCAAAACTTTGTTGAGGTCAACGGAGACAAAGAGTAGAACTTCATTAACTTCTTTACTTTATACTATGCTATATCTTTCAGTAAAATTGATTAAAGTCTTAGATCTAAGCCCAGAGAGGTCCTCAGAGAGAAAAGCCGTTGTTGTCTATTGAAGGGCCTTCTGTGAAAGTGAGCGCTCTGTTGTGGGGGAAAGAATAATATTATTATTGCCGGAAGGGGTTTCGAAATTAACTTGTGAGGTTAAAGGTATGCGTGTCCGTGCGTGTGTGTGTGTGTGTGTGTATATGTGTGTGTGTGTGTGTGTGTGTGTGTGTGTGTGTGTGTGTGTGTGTGTGTTCAGGGAGGAGGGAGAGAAGGGGCAAACAAAAGAATTAAGGGGAAAAGGAAAAAGCTAGGATGATAGTGAGGAGGAAAATCACAGCAGCAGCAGCAGCAGCAGCAACAACAACAACAGCACAGCAGCAGCAGCAACAACAACAACAACAACAACAACAACAATAACAACAGAAACTCCATGATATGATGACAATATGCTGGCTTTCTTCAACGTTGCCGGAAGCGACTGTCCCCTGGGATGATAACCCAGAGAACAAGGCAAAGATTCTATTTTCACCTCCTGCACTTTTGGTATTGTTTCTATTTGACGTGTGTTATGAAATGGTAATGAATATTGTATTGAGCTTCGTTCCAACCACAAAATTCTGCCCAGGGCTCCCCATTAGTCTCATCCGGTTCTGCCCCCTGATGGCTCAAGGAGTCGACGCCTCTAATTAGCTGTACTCTTCTCCCAGCCTTTTGATCTGGTGGAACGAAACCCCGAAGCGTGTTGAGCAAGGTTTCTTTGAAAAAAAATATTATGCACTATTCTTGTTCTGTTATTTTGGGATTTCTGTCAGTAAAAGAGCTGGTTAAGGCGAGTGATGGGCAGGATTCGAGTACAGTGAATCCCAGTACACTGGGTTCGAATCCGTATTCGAATCCTAAAATTGGTGTGGATAGAATCCTAATCATATCGGTTTACCAAAAGCTCATTCGTCATTTTAAAAATTAGATCATTGTCCGAATGTACAGGTATATGCATAGATGAAAGAAAAATGGGGAGGGGGAGTTACCTCACACAGTGCCACGAAAAGTGGTTGTAACTATTATTCTCTGTGCTTAAGTTTTGATGAGTAATCATCATCTCCCAACCAATCCTACTTTTTTTGCCTTTGAACTCGCTTCATCCCTATAGGAAGTTTGAAGACCAAGAGCTGTAGAGCTATTTACCATGATCACGCATGCCTTGTGGCTTATGACTCTCAACCAATGACCAGCTGGAGACTCTTTTGTCTTCCAACCAGCGCCTCCGCCTTTCACCAATCAGCGTGCCGCGTTGGCCCGCCCTGCCAATACTGATCACGACCCCTAAAGAGCCCTATTTGTCTTGATCCTGATTTAGTTTTCATTATGGGCTCAGCAGCTGCAGACCACCATATGCCATTTAGCGTTGTGCGTCCAAAAATACGCCTCAAATTAGCTTGCTCTGGTGGCATCAGCAAGGGGCAGTCTGTGATCATTATGAGAGATGTTCTTCAGAAATGGGCCATGTCTCTCACGGTTAACTCCCCCAAGGGCTGACATCTCCGAAAGAAGTGTAAAACTGAAGCATAATTAGGACGGACGGTTTTCGGTTGTGATTACTAGCAACACCTTGCGAGCATGTGGAAAGTTGCGATTAAGCGGAGTTTCCGTCTCCAGTAAATTTTATTGCAATCCCAGCGTTGATTTAGATCTAGATATTTGTCGTATACTACGATACGGCATTGATATAACAATGTCGTGTGCTCGTCCTTGTTCTGAAAATGTTTAGCTTGTGCTTCCCACGCAATCAATCACAGGAAATAGAGTGATGTCTTGCCAAAAGCTTGAAAGATGGGCTACATAGATGGAGAACTAGAAGGTTATGACTATAAATGTCTTCCAAAATTCACATCTTGGAAATGTCATTTTCTTTATGCCTGAGCAACCCTCTAATATTGTGATGAAAGATTTGACCTTTTGGAAAGAGAGTCCCCGAGTTATGAGATGGAGTACAAAATAGATCTACAGTTGTCTATATCTCCACGTTTCAACCATACGTCAAACCCTGTTGTACTTTATTTTGCTTAAATACTTATCTTCTAATTGTCAACCTATGAGCTGTCATGATTGTCCCTGAAGGAGTCTACGTCATTTCTGGGAATCTGCTGTTTGTTGTTGTTCTTGCTGTTTTGTTGAATCTTGTAATTTTTTGTTATGGCCGTCAGTGCTATTGTTCCTGTAGAGCGCTTGTCCCTTGGTAAGAGGGGTCGCAATTTTGACACCAGATAAAGGCAGATTTCCCCCTGGGTGTTTAGAAGGCACCCACTTGGCGGCTTAACACGCACTCACACATCGTCTCTGATATAGCCCCAATTGTGCTGAAAAGAGACAATGAGATAATAAATCTAATACAAGCGCTCTTGTTGTCGTCATCGCAATGATGGACGTTGTCGCCGTTATAGTTTTGATGTGCCGTAAAGGTCAGTGTTAGAGTGTTAGTGGGTGCAAAGCACGCACTCAGGAGATTCCAAGAGCTTGAGAAGAAAGATCCTGATAGGTCACGCGTACATTATGTTTAAACTGCGTTGGCCAAAATACAATTATTTCCAAACTTGTTATTTAATCATTAAAGGAAAAACGAAAACATGGGTTAATGATGTTTTGTTTCTTTCCGTTAAATTCATGATTAAAGCAATTAATTGGCATGTACTAGAGGATACCCCCCTCCCCCTCCTCCCCTCCAGACGTGACGCACGTTTCAAGCAGAGATTAAAATCTTGATGTTTCGAGTGATCTAAACAAGGAAGTATTGTATTCAGATTTTTTCCCAAAATGATAATTAGCTGTCTATTGATAAGACGGACTCTGATATCAATTGAATTTGCTTTGAAGAAAAGAAAAGTACCAACGTTATGTTCAGTTTAAACTAGTTCATTGCTCTGGTTGGCAGCTCAGTGGTCTTATTTCGCCTCCCAGTTTGAATATCTTGATCTTATAGTTTATAACTGAAGGAAGTGTGCATCATAGATACTATACATGCTGAAGTAAAATAAAATTTTCTTATACCACATAAAGTGTAGAATATATTTCATTTGTGAAGAGATTTGTAAAATTACGTGAAGATGAAACAGAGCAATTAACACTTGTACTAGCATCCTGGATTTAATTGTGTGCATGCCAGTTGGACTGACCTGAAAAAAAACCAATTACAATATATGCAAATTGACTGTCGTCGATTCTAAGGATTTTCAAAAAGGATCGCCATCTTTGTGCACTTTACTATACTGTACAGGTGTGGAATTGATAGAACATCGTTTCTTTGTCATCTGAGAGGTTCATCGGAATGAACTGAAGAGAACTGAATACGGCGTTCTGAGCTTCTTATGGCCAATTACTCCTTTACTATTGGACACTATTTTGCTGCAACGGTTACGTTGCCTTCCAGGACATTTACTTTCTCTCAGCTTCTGACTTGAGATATAGGCAGATTTACGACTCTGCTTCTGGTTCCTCGATCTGTCTAGTCAGGTTCTCTTTACCTCCATATGAAGACGTGTAATAACTGATGGAAATAAAATATGATGTCTTGTCTATGAATGACCAATTAGGGCATCTAGCAGACACGCTTAAATCCGTAGGTGCCTAGAGAAGGACTCGACGATGGAGGGAATTTGATTTTTAAAAAAATATGTGTTTTAGGACGAGGCCCTTCCCTGAAGGAGTGCTTTAACCAATAAGGTCCCACAAAGGGCCCATTTCTTAGCCCTGAATTTAAGCAGCAGATTTCTTACGTTAGTCAACAAAAAAGCCTGTAACTTCGACATATTGAGGATGTATGCTCTGGCAGCGGCACAGATTTCTTCACCTCCCGTTCAGCAGATTACATACAATCCAGCCACAGCCGAGTTGGCGTGTTCTGCTCCATTAACCCCAAATAATGAATCTACACAGTGTGTACACACAATGCTGACGATTCAACACGCCATACTTCTTCCGGTGAACACCCTCAACATTGTACTCAACATTTTAACCGTTCTTGCCATTGGCTCAACGAAAACCCTTCATACAATTCCGAACCTTTTGATTGGCTCGCTTGCCACCAGTGACGTCATTGAAGGAATTGTGTCCCTGTGTATAGACGTTCTTTTCTTTCTGGAACACGTAGAGTGCTCAAGAAACTGTGCAGTTGACTTCACGCTTGGAGGAACGAACAAATTAACAGTGCTTAAATACATTTTGTCCTTCTCTTTCTCTTGTAACTACCTCTGTCTTCTTCTAATCGCATTGCAACAGTGGTTGTACATCTCTAAACCATTCCTCTACGAGCGTTGGGTGACAACACGAGCGGTAGCGGCTGCTCTGTGTTCTTCCTTCGTACTGAGTTTGCTCGCCAACGTGGACATCCTTGTTCCCCAGGACACATCGAGCAGTGGAGCCGAACTCCGCTGGGCTTATGTCGTTCCCGTAATCCACTCATGCCACAGTTTTGCTTTGCTTGTCATTTATTCTCACATCTCCCTTATTGCCGTGAGACAACTACGAAGCATTTCCAGACGAATATCGAGTATAAACCGATCCTCTGTCTGCTCCGCATCGATGCCAAACAGCTACCTCATTGCTAAGAATTGGAGGGTTCTCAAAATGTTTTTGACGGCCTTCGGTGTGTTCTTTGTGGCCCTCAGCCCCATAATTTACTACCAGGCTGTTCGTATGAAATCCCAGATGTTTGTCGAGGATCTGAGAACCGATTTGATTCTGGAGAGTATGGCCGCGGTTCATTACGTAGCCAACTTCTTTGTATTTGCCATTCAGAACAAAGGTTTGAACGGCGAGTTTAAGCGGTATTTGAGTAAATGCATGTTCTGGTAGAAAATTGACAATTTGACTTCATAGGACTGGGACCTGAAGAAGATTTCTCCAGCATTTTGTTAAAAGCAGACGTCTTTTCTTTTGGAACAGTGTGCTTTCTTCATACAAAACAATCACTGACAACACTTTTCAATTGGCAGCAATAACAACAGCTAAGCAACAGCTAAGAACTGCCCTATTCCTGATGGTTGCTGTCCATTTCGTGGTCAACTTTCTTTGTCTTTCTACACAGAACAATGTGTTGGTCTCAACACTGAGTTCAAACTACATTTAATTAAATGCAACGTCTGGATTCTGGCAAATTTGCCTCTCAGAACTGGTGTCTAAGAGTTTTTATTCGCCAATATTTTAGTAACTATTTTCCTGTGGAACACTGATGTGTTTGCAATACATATCCACCAGTTATATCAACCATCTACATGGCAGTTATACCAGCACAAATACACGTCTTGTTGCATCAATAACAATTGCAGTAGCAGGGGTGTGTGCATCATAGCCAAGATCAACAGCAAATTTCCAACAGCACCAACAACATGGCTTCTTCAGCGATAGCAACAGCATACGCCACCACGACCAATGACAACAGCAACATTTCCAACAAAAGCAGTGACAGATGCTATGGCAGAGGTAAATCCGTGATCATCAGGAGTAACAACGTTTCCAACAGTAGCAATTACACGGAGGCTTTAAGACTGTGGTAACTTACATGCGACATACATGTCCAGCAGCAACACTTCCTTCATAAGAAACAACAGCAGCGTGCTCGCCACCACGAGTAACGACAACTGCAACATTTTCATCAACACAACATTTTGACCCACAACAACATTTCCAATAACAACCGCTGCTGTTCTTTGGAATATCAGCAGAATCAACGACTGCAACAGCTGTTCTACCCCAGCAGCATAGTCAGTAATAGTTCCAACAATAATTGCGTCATAAGCATTAGCATCTGCAGCTGCAGCAATTTCATCAGTACCACCGTCACCAGCAGCATAGTCTATAACATTTCCAACAATAACTGCAGCAGCAGTTTTGTACATCATCAGCATTAGCAGTAGCACCCGTTGCGTTATCGCCATCACCACCACCAGCATAGCCAATAACACTTCTACCAATAACCGCATCAGTTTCAGCTGCAGCAACGGCAGCAATTGCACTATCACCATCTCATGTACCGCAGCCAAGACACTTTTCCTTTCTAAGGATAATAAAGTCATTCTTATCTTATCTTATCACGCCACCACTATACTACCACGACTAGCAAGTCAATAACATTTCCAACATCAGCCGCAGTAGTACATCGGTACCATCAGCATCAGCAACAGCAGTAATTACACCACCACCACCACCACCACCATCACCACCACCACTACCACCAGCAACAAGCCATTAGAAAAAACAACACCACAGTCTTCACCAAGCCAGCATTCCGGTTGCCAGATTGTCCTTGTCTACCTAGTTCATCCCGTGCAAACTGTTTTTTAGCCTGAACCTGCCTCGTTTACATTACCGGTCCCAGACACCTCATAACGAAGCTAACAGTCAGCACTTCCAGTGTTTTCAAAAAACACAAGCCAAAAACCGTAACGAGAAAGCCAAATAAACAATCATTTTCCACGGCGAGACAGGGAGAAATCCTTCTCAAAACGAAGCAGACGCGACGGGGAGATCACTGAACGGGGCTTCTGATATTGAGAGAAAATTGGGTTTTTGTTTGCTTTGTTGTTCTGTGGTTTGCTGCCAAAGCGTGTTTTAATGAAACAAATAAGAAAAATACATAAGAATGCCATAGATGATATGCATCACCGCCATTTTTGTTATTCTCAGTATCGCTATAGTAGGTATATTGCCTTTTGTTGTTGGCGTAGTCATTTTCGTAATCTTCATTATCATCACCATCATCATCATCACCATCATCATCACAGGCAGTAACTTTATCGTCGGCATCATCATCATCATTATTATTACCATCAATTCAAAAAAAATATAATTAAGGCTCCAGAAATGCAGTTTTCTTAAAGACTGATAAGATATCGAATTCGCAACTGGCAGAATAGAAAAGAGGGATGAAGACTAAAGGCAGAACCTCTGAAAGAATAATTCAGTGGAAGGAACAGTAGCATTTAGACTCAGCACTGCGCCAATGAATATAATTGTGGTATTGATTTCGTCGTATGACATGACATGCATTGCTTTATAGGATTTTTTTTTTATATGTGGGAGAGTGGAGGAGGGGATGAGGGCCAAGTGGTTGTATGCTATTGTTTTTGCATTACTAATTACGAGTTGGTGAATATAAGTTACATACATGCTCAAAATCAAAAGAAACTGTACACAATTTGAAAGCGTGTACATTTTAAATAAAAATAAAAATGATATTATTAATTTTAGTTCATTTGCATTTTTAATTAAAGTTGGATAATATCGGAAGAAATAGTGTTCTAGAATGTTCGCCTATTTTACCATGATATTATTAATGAATGTGTTCTTGTCAGAATATGTACACCGAACTGTCCACGGCAAAAACCATTTACCATGAGTTCACCTTAATCTGTGTCCCTGGCACGAAGAACATGGTAAACGGTTCTTTTAATGACATTTTTACGCCAAGCGCATGTTAACACAGAAATTCCAGCGTTCAAAATGTCCAATTATCGATCAATGTACAGAAATGAGAGGAACGGCATTTCAATGATCTTACAAAAACTCAAATATGTTAAGAAGTGTTTTGAGGCGAAAATCCTGCTGAGAGTTAAGTTAATCACAGCCACTTTCAACTTTGAACTCCTGTTTTAGCACCGGATGTTTAAAAAAAAAATAAAACGTTTTTGCTCATCTCTCCAGGGGAGAAAATTCGTGCAAACACTTTTAGAAAAACCACTTGGATATTTCAGAAGTTTTTTTTGACAGCTCGTTCACCAAAAGCATCACGGGCAGACTGTATAATATTTAAATGTACACACTGTTAAATTGTATAAGCTTTCTTTTGATCTCAAGTTAAAACCATAGATAAATAAATACATAAATAAATAAATAAATAAATAAATAAATAAATAAATAAATAAATAGATAAACCAGAACAGACAGAGGCATTACTATGAGCCCTACGGGTGGGTTCGAATACATGATGTTAGAGGTCGTATTGTCTAGGGTATGTACGGTGTAACGAACGTAACTCCTCATCAGCCATCGAACTGATGTTTCACCCGTGTAATCTAGCATTGACCTTTCCGAGAAAGCTGGGAAAAAAACGCCCAGTTTTTCCTGCGACTAAACTAGACGTGCCAAAGCCTCCCTAAAGCTATCATGGCTCCTCACAACCCATTAAGTTGTTACTTTCCAATTCTCTTTTCCCATCAGAATGTTTGCTACAAGCATTAATCAATCGAGCCACTGTAGTGATTAAGTGAAAAAATGGGATTAGAGGGATTGCAATAAAGCGACGTTGCTTTTACAGGCTCAGATGTGCAACAAAACGAGTGTTATTAAAATTAGAAGACAAAAGCAAAACAAAATAGAGAAGGCTAATAGTTAGGCATGCTCGCGCTTATTAGCTGACTTATGTTGCCATTATGGGATGGAGGAGCGTACAAGGCAACTATACCTAAGTCGCATTCACTTTTTGGAACATTTTACAGCATGCCTGATATTCTCTGTCTTTCCATCTAGGTAATTCACCGGTATATTTTACTTGATGTTACTTGCTTGCAATTCGCCCAGCTCCTTACGTGTTCTGTTCCCCAGTTCAGAGCCCAGCGAAGAGTCTTTTTTACTAATGTATTTGTAACATTTGTGATGCTTGTTGTTTGTTTAGGCTAGTGCCCCCCCCCCCTTCCTNATAAATAAATAAATAAATAAATAAATAAATAAATAAATAAATAAATAGATAAACCAGAACAGACAGAGGCATTACTATGAGCCCTACGGGTGGGTTTGAATACACGATGTTAGAGGTCGTATTGTCTAGGGTATGTACGGTGTAACGAACGTAACTCCTCATCAGCCATCGAACTGATGTCTCACCCGTGTAATCTAGCATTGACCTTTCCGAGAAAGCTGGGAAAAAAAAAAAACACCCAGTTTTTCCTGCGACTAAACTAGACGTGCCAAAACCTCCCTAAAGCTATCATGGCTCCTCATCACCCATTAAGTTGTTACTTTCCAGTTCTCCTTTCCCATCAGAATGTTCGCTACAAGCATTAATCAATCACGAGTTCGAGCCACTGTAGTGATTAAGTGAAAAAATGGGATTAGAGGGATTGCAATAAAGCGACGTTGCTTTTACAGGCTCCGATGTACAACAAAAATGGGTGTTATTAGAATTAGAAGACAAAAGCAAAACAAAATAGAGAAGGCTAATGGTTAGGCATGCTCGCGCTTATTAGCTGACTAATGTTGCCATTATGGGGTGGAGGAGCGTACAAGGCAACTAGACTATACCCAAGTCGAATTCACTTTTTGGAACAATTTACATCATGCCTGATATTCGCTGTCTTCCCATCTAGGTAATTCACTGGTATATTTTACTTGATGTTACTTGCTTGCAATTCGCCCAGTTCCATACGTGCTCTGTTCCCCAGTTCAGAGCCCAGCGAAGAGTCTTTTTTACTAATGTATTTTGAGAACTTGCGCATTAACGATGGAATCACTTACCATTATAAAAATGGTTCCATGTTGAACGCTGTTAAAAGCGCATTCAGCACCGCTTAATTTTTACGACGATAAGAGATCCCGTCGTTACTGCTTAAGCTCTCATTCATCCTTGTTGTATCTTAAGCAGTCTCCTAGACAATCAATCATACGTATGTGCTCCATTGATTACATGAAAACGTGAGGTGCAACGTAACTAAAAGGTATTTGCGTCTCGTGTGAAACTTTGATTATGGCGTCCACGGTCTTTTTTTTTTTCTGTAAAATATAGACTACAATATGGAATGAATGGCGCACGTGAGGAGGTTCAAAGGGGACCATGATCCAGGGCCCCGCATGTTTAGGTCGGTCAAAGTTGGAGGAAAAGAAAAAACGTTTATGGTGAGAAGCAAGAGAGGGAACGACGATGAGAAATAGATAGATAGATAGATGGATAGATAGATAGATAGATAGATAGATAGATAGATAGATAGATAGATAGATAGATAGATAGATAGATAGATAGACAGACA
>JAWQUT010000743.1:134316-145725 GCA_033807755.1 Ellobium chinense
AAACATAGCCGTGCTCTTAATATAATACCGTAGGACTCCAGACAAATGACAGAAATGAAGAGGGAACCGCACCCATCTTCATGTCCCCCCGGGCTCAGTCTCCGCCCTTGTATGGACTACCACACAAAAGCAAAGTAAGGGAGGACAAAAAAAATTCATTGCTGTCGCTATGCATTATCTTGAGTAAAAAAAATTTGTGTTAAATTTTCCAGGCACCAGGCTCTCGTGGGTTCTTTTACACATATTTTTTTTTCATTTTAAAATAACTCCAGAACATGAAATGCCAGAATACAGATGCTCTGTGTATTCTCCAAGTTTCTTCCTGGCAAACACACTGATACCACTATTTGTGTTCCATATGACCAAACACACAAACAAACAAGCAGCAGTGCTTACAACCTTTGGAGGCATGTGTGGGTACTCTAAGTTGCCCGAACTTTACATTGTGAAAATGAGTGTGGGGAGTGGGGTGGTTTTTTTTTTNTTTTTTGGGGGGGGGGGGCATTTCTGGATAAGACAGGGACACATACTTTGCATTTACAATGTAGTCAAGCGATGTATCGAAACCTCCTCCGAAGCATCCTTGGGTATTTTTAAGCACAACATTTTACAGTCGACTCCGCTTAATCGCAATCCGCATAATTGAAACTTTCGCTTAATAGCAATATTTTCCACAAAAGGAAATCTTATATATATATATAAAAGTCACTGGATAAAAGCAACTTAGTTTAATCGTAATTTTTCCTGTGCTCTTGAGGAGGAGTTGCAATTAACCGAAGCTGACTGCCTTCAGGAACACTGAGGGTGTGAGTAACTTAATGCCTCACGAAAGCCTCCAAAGGTGGCCAGCAATGAATGCCTGGGAGGGTTAAAGTGGGTGGGGTCGCTTACATGCTCAACGCTAACTTTGTCTGCACATCTCGTCTCCAGCCTATCGTGTAAATGATATAGGAAAGACGACAAGGGAAAAGAAAACAACGCAGAGACTGTGTCATGTTGAGAAAATCTCAAAAGGGTATTTAAAGGGCCCGCCCTGGGTATAAAAGGACAGAGGATGCATGATGGGGCACTTCTCTTTTGTGAATTCAGTCGCACGCTTCACATTGGAGCGCTCTTTACCCTTGAATATTCTGTGAGTAAAGGATTTCATACTGCATAGAAACGTTGCACACTGCTGGTATACAATCCCTCCCAAACGTAACGGTAAAGAACATTGATAGAAAAATGTGTAGTACTACAAATATGAAAGCAAATCGTCAGGAGTCATAGGCAATTCGCCTATTTGATATAAGTGATTTTTTTTTCCGGAGAAGGAAAAAACTTATATTAGACAATACAAGAAAATAATGCCAATCTCAAGCTTCGGCCTCTCGTTTTTTTTCTTAACCTATGACTTCGTGACTTTCTTTGTCTGTGACATTTTCATTTTTTTTCTTTACAGAGGCGTAAACGTNTCACTCGTATTTCATCCCTCCTCTTCCGCGATCTCTTTTTCCGACCACTACTTCGCCAACGGGTGTCAAACCGCTTGCCGTAACGAGCAGAAGCTGCGAAAACAAGCTTGAGAAAACCGCCCTGACGTCTTGCCTCTGATAGCAAATAAACTGTCGGGGTGTGTGCAAATATTGGGGTTTTCAGGTTTTTGCGAATATCTGAATATCTGCTCCCATTATTCGAAGATCCGAGTCCCAATAACGGCTACATTATCACTGCGACAAAATTGTTTCAGTGGCGTCTTCCCTTAATTTTGGGTCACCTGGCATATACCTTTCATTGCTTAGCACTAGGTGGGTAAGTGTGTGGGCAATAAATCCTTTTGTCATTGTCATTGTCATTGTCACTACTAAAGGTTTGTTAGAAACATGACATCTTTAGCGTAGACGGGAAGTGAAAGCTTGGCAAAATGGCTACCAGCTTCTTCGGTTTCAAACTCAAATGATAAAATCTTGGAATTGTTCCAAGTTCGATTGTTGTTTTTTCTTCCCATAAAACTGCCTCTAACCTTACCCCTATTCTTTAACCAGGCTTTAGACGGGTGTGTTTTACGAAATTTACTCAGGTTACTTGGTCTGCAGGAGTGCATTGCAGTGTTAAGCGCAAAAAAATTCAATCCTCTGAATTGTAGTTTCGCCACTGTCAATAGTGATGTCCGTGTGGATAAAGCGCTGTAATGTTGGCGATATTAGTGTCGCACAAACTCTCCATTCATAACCCATTGTGCCACATTTTCGATTTTGAACTATGCTATTCGACACAGCGTTTTTCAAGTGATATTCTAACTTTCTCAGGTGGTATTCAAAGCTTACTATGGCATTTATCAACCGCTGACAGTTATTCGAATATTCGAAAGTCTTTGAAACATTCGTGATATTCGACTGTTTGATTGTACCCCTACCTGGCATTTCAAATAAACTGCGGCGCAACTTTAACAAATTCTCCTCAGCTCCAGATTTATACATCAACCTTTCTCATACCACAACGGTAACTTTAGCAAATAATGCGGTAACTCTCAAATTACAGTACCACAAGGATACGACAGTGTCTACAAATGGTGCATGTCTGCTTAGTCTGTTAAGCGTCTGTGGCATACTGATCTGTATACTCAACAACTCCGAGTACTTCAGATCATACTGAAAATATCAGGAAAGAAGGAGGAGACTAAGGTAGGGGGAGTAATACATTGACATTTCAAAAGTTCCATGCAAACTGACCTTCCCGAAAAAAACTTAAGAAAATACAACAAACCTTCCACGTGGTTAAACTAGGTCAGTCCACGCCCACATTGTATATACTTCACAACTGTTCCCAATCACGACATTTATTTAGGAACAGCTGTAAGCACTATTCAGCCATTCACGCTTTCAAGCCTCATTTTCCAGGCCATGCCAGATTTGAGGTTGTTTGTCCTGGCTGGCGGATTCAGAAAGGTGAATTGATTCGCTTTCCAATGACCAAGTTGATAGATTACTGCAGATGTCACAATGTGACAAACCTCGTTTTACTTCGAGAAGCCTTTAACTTATTACTTATCTTTTGTCCCTGATGCTAATCAGCCTTCAGAGCAAGTATCATACAAATTGTCTGATTATTATTTAAACGTTTATTCTCTCAGATCCGTCCTGCCAATAGATTTTACGGGATCTCTGTTCTCTCTCTCTCTGGTTTTCGCTATCGTGCCCTACAAATACATAGCTTGTCAAGAGATACCGTGTGCGTTTTGGACGAATAGGATTCCAGTATTATTGGTAACGTCATTTTGTTTCCTTTATAGCGAAGCACTAGTTGCTTCCAGAAACCTTTTCGAAACAAGACTAGAGAAGGAAAACATCTTCTCACCCCCCAACCCTATTCCCAGAACCCACCGTCGACGCCTATGCCTCTAGTGTCGCTCAAGACATTCAGAATTTAGACCCACCAAGCTGTCTGTGTATGTCATGAGCTGCCAGTCTGTAGGGGGATAGGCATATATATATATACATAATAATATATATACACACACCACATCTGCTGTTTAGTTATCAACAGGGCGAAACGATCACAGGCTCTTCCTCTTCGTCGTCTCATTATTTTCATGCATCAATTGTGCAACTTCCTCCACGGTGCAGTAACACTCGCTGTCTTTTACCATCTGCAACAGGAAGGGTGTGGGCAGGTTCGAACACAATACTTGTGATGACCGAATCTTTGAGCCAGGAATCGGGCTCGACGAATTCAATGTTTCAAGATTCGAATCCGTCGAATTTCAGATTTAGCAGTTCGTGTTTTAACAAATTAGAATCACGGTCACAAATCCTTGATGAATCACTAGCTGCTCACATGACCTGATTTCCAAAATGTGAGATTAAAATTCGGTAAATTGGACGACAAATGTACCGATTCGACGAATTCGGATTCCGGAATATGCGGACCTTGAACGTTTGCGCCCATCCCTAAAAACAAGGATGGTTTCCGCACCTTGCTGTGAAGTTATTGGAAAGGAGGGTTTGAATGTTGACATGTAATAGTCAAATATTAAAACAAAGCGAAGGCTCTATGAATTACACAACACCTGTGCAGATGTGAAACATCATTTTCGTAATAATTACAATGATAACAATAACATTAATAATCATAATAATAATGAGTTTTACAAGTTTTGTATCCCGACTTATGCCCGCTCGCTTGACTTCATATTATTAATTCCCATGCAATCCAGATCACACTAAGACTTTCTCAACTACATGGAGTGCCGCTGCCTTTTGCAGGCACTGAACACTGGTATGTGGAATTCAGTCAAAGAAATCTTGATCATAATGGAAATTATTTCAAGCAGTCGCATAGAAACAGTTGCAGTAGAAACTCGATATTAGGCATCCTTTTAATCAGTACGCTTACTTTGTCATGAAGTGTGACATTCACATGCATGGAGTCACTATTATTCTATCATTTCATTATTCAGGTAGCCTCAGTATTAAGTATACTTTTTCCATGCACTAGTACATACTTTATATCGAAGTTCTACTGTATTTGAGTCAACGAGAAATAAAAACTCATAATGGACTTTCGAGACACCTGGACACTTCCTCATTGCATAAAATGAATAATAAAAAGCAATAAAAGGCCAAATGATTAAACTGCCCTTCCGGGTTCGCAGGTGCCGTTTCTCATTAGCAGGTCATAAACACGCGGTATAATTATTTATATTAATTTAATTAGACACCGTCCTAGAGGTTAAAATAACACTGAAAAACTGTACTCCCCTATTGACTTATAAAGTAAACCGCGGTTTTTTTGTTTTTCCAGAACGTCACTTTTTATTAGGGTGAGAGAGTAGAGGAAAGAGAGATAAAGGGGCTTAGACAGAGAAAAACAGACAGAGATGGAGATAGAAAGAGAGAGAGAGAGAGGAAGAGAGAGAGAGAAAGAAAGAGAGAGAGAGAGAGAGAGAGAGAGAGAGAGAGAGAGAGAGAGAGAGAGAACATAAATCACCTTAAGCATCAGACCATATTGCGAGAAATCTGCGCTAATTTTTTTATTGAAAGGTNTTTTTGAAAGGAGTGGGAGGAGGGGGGGGGGGAACCCTAGTCTAGAAACATATATTTGATAGTAGTCATTTTAGATCTAGAACTATATTTTCATCCATGCTGAGATTGAATCTCTCTTATTCTTTTTTTTTCTCTCTCTCTTACGCACACACACACACACACACACACACACACACACACACACACACACACACACACACACACACACACACACACACACACACACACACACACAAACATACAAACAAAAAACAACATGACCTATGAAAAAAATTATACTTGAGCGTACGAAAAAGTCACATTATACGGACCCTCGTTATGTCTTACTAATTCATTAATAAAACTCGGTACCCTACGCAATGCTCTTCAGTCTCCGCCCTTGCAAAGTGAAAGAATTTCGTAAGGAGGCGCGTATTGCACGGAAACTAAGTGAATAGAAAACTTAGAGTTTATTTACTCAGCCTATCTTAAATTTACCTTTCTTAGCTTCACAGCTTTGAATTTTGTTTCTCTTTTTCTCAATGTTTTAATTTTTTTTTTTTGCCCCTCGTTTTGAATTATTACTTTGTCTGCTGGTTTTGTCTACCATCTGTAATTTATATTTTTCTGTGATTCTTGTTTTGAGAATGCGAGTTGGAGAGTTTTTAAAACAATATTCTAGGCTATTTCTAGCCCTGCTGTCATAAACTTCCGTTTTGATTTGTTGTTTTGTGCTGCTAGTTTTGTCTACAACATTGTGGTTTATGTTTTTCTAGTGATTCTTGTTTTAAAAATGTGAGTTCCAGTGTTTTGAAAATCATATACTGGACTATTTCTAGTGGCGCCTTCAGAAACTGCCAACACTTTCTTTCCAGGAACAGATTACGTTGAGAAGTTATTCAGTACACCGCATTTTAAAAGCTATATGATACAGTCGATTCTGTTTAATTGCAAATCCATTTATTGCAACGTCCGCTTAAACGAAACATACTTCAGAAAAGATAATAATAACTTTTCCTTGCTGCGGAGGAGCAGAGATGAGTTAGAAACGGATCGAAACTGGGTCACATATGGGTCATCTCACTCATAGTGGTCGGTACCAGTAAACGAGAAAAATATTTATAGAGGAGAGGAGAGGGGATGAAAAACAAAAGTGGCCTAATGGTTACGTCGGCGCACTCAATATCTAAGGTCTCGAGTTCAGTTCCCGACCAGGGTCGTGTTGTAAGTACCTTGAGAAAGCAGTTCATTAATTTTTTTTTCCTCAGCCCACCCGTCTATAAAAGTAGTGCCTGGTTATATAAGCAGTGAAAAATACTGTCAGAATACTGGTCATCAGGGTCTGTAAATGGCAGCATTACTGTAGGCTCTTAATGGAGTTGAGAAAGTCCGAGAGTGATGTGGCTTGCTGGGTAACAATAATGTTACTTCGCGTAAGCGGGAATTCGCCCGGACGCTTGACTTATAAACCTCATGAGTATATAATATTATCATTTTATAAAGAGATTAGTGGTTTTTAACCTGTTGTCATAGCAGATCTTGCTGCAGATGGAAATTGTGTTACTATACTGTGAGACTTTGAACAGAATGTTCATGCGAAGGCCCATAATGACGGGTATGAACTGGACGTTTACAATGAGGTATTTTCAGATGGGTCATTTACACCACGTGATCTAGGGATTGCTAGGCTATTTTGATAAATGACTAGCAGAGCATGTAAACAAACCAACGTGTGAGCAAGATTTCCTAGGTCACGTGATGCAGCTGAAAATCCCTAATTCGCCGCATGGGTGCAGTGCCCGGAGAGCATCAAATTCAAACTTTACAGAAGAGACAAAGAAAACTGTCTTAGGTTCGTAGAAGCCGAAGTTAACAAAGCGAGCACCCAATTCTTCAGAAGTTAGCTCTACTAGTGAAAACGGTGTGATGCACGGGCTCATGAAGTTTTGCCTGTTGATTACAATTTTCTGAGTTATACTCAAAATATTGAGTTTTGTTGGTAATTGTCGTTGACATTGTATGATGTAAAAATCCGACTACCTTTCTCACAGGGCCGTCAAATCTAAAAAATATGCAACATTCCGATCGTCAGTGCGTCATATAAGTGAAATTCTTGAAGCTGGAGGTCTGAGGTTTTGACATGATGTGTGCGACATTACTGGCAGCCTAAAGGAGTCAAAACCCCTGTCTCGATCAGGGTGGCATTTATCGAGGTACTGCATCTGAGGAACACTTTTTAGAGCAATTTTTTATGCTCTCGCTCTGTCTCTCTGTCTCTTTCTCTCTCTCTCTCTCTCTCTCTCTCTCTCTCTCTCTCTCTCGCTCTCTCTCGCTCTCTCTCACCCCCACATACTTATCTCCTTGTATATTACGACTCTTTTGAAAGAGAATCCCTCACCTTTCTCCGACTCTGGAATATCAAATCCCAAATCTTTCCCTGCCGAGGACATGCGATTAAGCGGCAGCTGAAAAAGAAAAAAACAGGCAGCAGTCTTCATGAGAATCCATTGTGATCTTCCTCTCTTCTCTGTTTTCCATGGACTTTTTTCTTGCGCTGTTTCCCCATTCATTCCATTTTGAACATGCTGAACATGCGGATTTCAAAAATTAAGTTAGCATTATATACAATCTTGAAGAGGTCGTGACCGCCCGCATCGTATTATGAATGGGTCCGAGGATGAAACTGTCGTTTTGTGTTAGTTTAATTGTTTCTGACAGAATTCCATATAATATGTTGTGTAAAAACAATCTGGAATAATATTATTGTATGGTTTTGATAACAGAACATTTCACTTTTTTTCCCCTATAAATGTCGTTGGATAATGGCAACTTCCCTTATTCAAAGCATTTATCCATACCCTAAAGAACTGTGATTGAGTCTTGATATTCTGGTTGCAGCAGTTCTGATAATTATAATGAAAATGAAGAAGGACGAGATGGACTCACGTGTTTAAACACTAAATGTCTTGCAACAAGTCAAAATGAGGCTTAAGTCGCTTTTTGATCAAAACAAATTACTGGCATGACATGAAATCTTAATAGTTATTTCGTAAGATGAAATGTTTTTGGCCAAGCATTACTATGACCCTAGCTATAGTTGTCTGAAGTGTCACGGAATCACCCAACGTTATGGAAAAAGAAAAAAAAACCTGAAAAAAATCGCCGTAGATATTTCTGTTCTTAACTAGCGACATATACCTCATTTTGACTGACTGCATACATTCATTTTTACTGGCACAAAAGGATGAAAAGTGGAAGATGCTAGACGGAACTGAAAGAGAAGACATTTAGGATAATCAGAAAGAAAGAGCAATGGAAGAACTGAAGAATGTAGACACATCAGAACCGCGAGACAAAATAAACAATGAACCAGACAAAAGAAGGAACGAACTAGGGAGGGAGAGAAGCCAAGGTGAAAGAAGAGAAATCAGGCAAAAGTTTGATACTACGATTTAAAAAAAAAATACGAACTAAAAGCGATGTTCACAATTTTTTTGTTTTAAACAGGATGGAATAACAGGATGGAAAAAAATATATGAAAGTGCGAACTTTTAAACAAAAGCATGTCTGCTTATTTATAGCAAACTCTAACAGAGCCAACATTAACTGATGACATGGCCGGCACCTCAGGCTCAGAAAATCAAAGAACACCGCACAGGAAGTGTAAACTCACGCCGCACCACTTAGCACTTTGCGTCAGCGCACCTGTTCCCGCGGTTTTAATTGTGAAAATAGACGCGGATAATGTTCCTCAAGTCCCCAGGAGGACCTCGTTAAAGGGCGATAATTAGGGAGAAATAGGTGCAAGGCCGGGCGGCCTGGAGGAACCGGGTTTGCTTCCCCTTGTAATGAGCGACTGAGTAACGCTTTGGCGCCTAATGAGAACCTTCGAAGAGCTGTTAAAATGGCACGGTGCTTTAATGATTTCGGGGGCTGTGAATGGTAGATTCCAAATGTGAAAGAGTGTTATTGCCAAAGATCCTTTCCACCTTTCAGCTACTTCATGCTTTCAGCAAACACCAGAGTATAAATCCATACGAAAGTTGTGAATATCACCATAGTCCACGCACACGTGATGAACTCTCCCTTCCTATGCTGTTGTGCTCATCTGCTCATACTTACTATCTTTACGTGGCTGTCATGGATAATTTAAGGGTTTCATAATAATATAGATTACTGATATACTAAATCACTTGCTTTCTTGATAGCTAGGTTGCTTGCTCTGTTGCACATAAGTGTATTCACTCACTCGCTCAGTCACACGCGTCCTATCCTCTTTATTTATCCACTATTCACTCTCTTTCTCCACAAGTCATTCAGTCAGTTAGTATGTCACTCACTTAATCACGCACGCACGTACGCACACACACACACTCACTCACTCACTCACTCTCTCTCACTCACTCACTCATTCACTCACTCACTCACTCACTCACTCACTCACTCACTCACTCACTCACTCACTCACTCACTCACTCACTCACTCACTCACTCACTCACTCACTCACCCACCCACCAACTTACCCATATAACATTTTTTTTTTTAAATCTGTGAGCCATCTCTCCAGTCATTTTCAGTCACTCGATCTATTATTATTCACTCAATCAGTTATTTATTCTCTCACTTTCTTTCCTTCTTTTCCTCCCTTCCCTGATCACACACTGATTTCCCGATACTTTCTCTTTTTTGTCAATCCTCTTTCGGTCATTACCTCTGTTACAACACACTCCTTTAAAACTGCGCTGCTCGATCGTTACAAATGGCCGTGGACATTACCTGTACTCAGACGGATTTGCTTTCTTATTTAAAATACTAGAGTTTTTCTTTTTTAATCAGATTTTTTTACCGTAACTTTCGAACCGACAGTACCTAGTGATGTGCAAAGTCCCTGTGCACTATGAAGTGTTTTACTCGTTAAATTCGCAGAAATTTGCGTTTTTCTATGTGAATTGTGCAATTGAATTCAGATTAGTGGTATCCCATCATGCCTTTTATTTCCTTTTATACCCAAACGGGCCTTCAAGTTACACTTCTTTTATTTAATCCCTTGCTCTTTTCAATGCTGTGAATTGAAAAGGTCGCACCATACTCACCTCTGGCTTCGCACTACCTGTATCTCACTGACTTAAAACTAAACTGACAGCCGTGTAAAGTGATCTGTAGTGTTATTTTGGAAATCCATCTACAGTTTTCTTCTGTGGCTGTGCAAATCAATCACAATATATCACTTCAAGAGTTTGCCCGACTTCTTCATTTTATTCTTTTCTGGTTCCTCGTTCGTTTTCATGTTATTAATATGCTTTGGCTAGACTTTACGATCGGTGGCTGTATACATAATCCTAACGTTAGTTAACGCACTGGCGGTAACCACAGGAAACTCCCAAAACATTAGTAGTACATTCACTATGGTTAACGCAATACGTTGACTAACGTATGGATCATGCATACGGCCACGGGAGCCTTCATGGACTGGTCCGTGACGTACAGATCAGTTTGTGAGATTTTGATGTATATAGTCGGGTGGCCAACAGCAGCAGCAACAACAACAACAACAACAACAGCAGCAGCAGCAGCAGCGATAATAATAATAATAATAATAACAACAACAACAGCAAGAACAACAACAATATATAACAGCAACAACAACAGCAACGATAATAATAATAATAATAACAACAACAATAACAACAACATATTACTTAGTTTCAAAGCTCAGTGACGTCTAATCTTCAAATCCTATGCAGCTGAAATTTTGCCACACATTAGTAGTTGGATTTCGTTTGCCAGTGCTGTAAATTTCAAGTATCTAAGTGATATTAATATTTTATCCAAGTTTCTTGGAAACTCTTGAAGTTATTGTACTTTGAATTAGGTGAACTTTTTTTCTTTTCTACCCGATATGATATGTGGAGCACACTTAATACGGACACGCTTAGTACATAAACACGGATACTGAGTACAATAGAAATAGTAGTGTGATTGGGTCATCAGGTCTCGATTCCGAAAGTGACAGGTGCATCAGCCAATAAGAGCCAAAGTAACAGATCATATCGTCCAATCATATTCCTCTAACAATGAAGAAGCAGAGAACAAAGCTGTGAGTAGTTGGAGTTGTAACTTGCAAAGCTCATATTACCGTGCCAGCACAATAACTGAGAGTGGTTTATATTGGGGTTTAAGAAGGGGAGGGGAGAAAGGCGTGATAGGGGCGGGGCTACGACGCCTTGAGACTGATGAAAGTACACGTAATATTATAGCCTCATACTCCAACACTAAGGAGGGGGTGGGGGAGAAGTATGTCTAGTGTAGGGCATAGTTGGCACTTTTTGAAAGGGAATGTTAAAGACACAATGCATTGGCAGCATCAAAGAGGTTGTGGAGTTTGAAACGCTTTTCTTGAAGGTT
>JAWQUT010000743.1:155416-186249 GCA_033807755.1 Ellobium chinense
TAATCTAAATAGCGAAACTAAAACAAAAGTGAAACGAAACAAAACCCGAGGAAGGTGACCTGACACAAAGCGTCGTGCTCATCAATATTTTGTCACATTATCTCCTGATCTCTCATGTCATTTCTGACAGCAGCATTGGGATGTTCACTCGATACTGCCAAACAAGTGTATTTGTTCTGTCTGGGTGGTGGCTGGCTGGCTGGCTAGCTGGTTGTTGACTTGTAGGTTGGAGGGCAAGGTTCATAGATCGGGCAACAATAGACAGATTGGTTGGTTTACCTAACGCTTGCTGAGACGGGAGACCAGATGCTTGGCTGTGTACCAGGAGAGTGAATGAGTTGGTATTTCATTCATTCATTCATTCATTCATTCATTCATTCATTCATTCATTCATTCATTCATCCATTCATTCATCCATTCATTCATTCTAAATCTAACTGTCTCTTTCAGACAACAACCATTGACGGTGTGTCCATGCAAACAATATACAAGCGATCTTGAGTTGCCATGGAGAATGATAGCCAATCGTATAAGTATGGACTTTCTGGATCTTCGGACGTTCGACATCTTATTATTTGTATGGATATGCTCTAGTATCGCCCAAATACAGTAACTCTGTATGATACTGATCAGATTTTGTCTGGCATTTTATAATAATAATAATAATAATAATAATTTTTATAGGTATGTCCAGGTTTATGGCCTTTCATGCAACTTTACATTGTTATAGTATTACCCTAGCAAACCAGATCACTCAAGGACTTTATTAACTCTCTAGGAAGCATTTACTGCCATTCGTTGCCATTAATAGGCCATCATTACAAACACTCGGACAATATTTTTCTCTACCGACAGCCAAGTCCACTAATCATTCTGTGACGCACCGATATTTTTGACTTCCACTTGTTAAGTATGTAACCCTGACCCGGGGACTATCAAAACTCTATTTACAATAGTCTGTGTATGTTCCTTGTTTGTTGTGGTATTTATAAGTATACCTATAAAGTTGTCAAGCGAAGGGACATTTTTAAGAGAGCAGAAGAAAGGCATATAGTGGAAATAAACCCTGGACTTGCAAATGCGGAGTTGGCTATAGGCTGTGGAAGATACCGAATGGTAGTGGTCAGTGCCAATAAAAGGCAGAGGCAATTTTTGCTCCCAGAGAGCTGAGAACTGAGAGCTGAGAACTGAGAGCTGAGCTGATCTAGACTAGTTCAGCCCAGGGAACAACTAAAACGGCAATTCAGTTTTACTGAATTAAACTTGGTATTAACATGACGAAGATAAATACATGAGATACACTGATCTGTTGTAGTGAAATATTGGCTGTATTTATCATGCTCTAGGGTGGTTGTTCTGTTCTGACACATTATATTGCAATCTCGCTTGCAAATTTAACAGTTCAAATCAGATTCATTATTAGGCTGAACAGGCTCAAGACCAGTTGTCCCTTACAGAGTTACTGTTCTTGGGTGAACACGATTATAACATTGCACTATAACAACATCATTGAGAAAGCAGAGTTATGCAGAAGTTTGCCCTTGGGGACGCCATGCTGTTGATGTTAATTTGAAGCATTTATTGAAAATTTACCTAAGTCTTAAGCTATAGATGAAACAGTATCTCTGTTGAAATTGGGTTATCTCGCGGACTTTTTTGCCCTGAAAGGTATTTAAATAGTGCGTTTAACGAGAATTTAACTAAATAGAAGGGTTTTGGGGGCAACACCTACACAGACCATCTGACAGGAACTTGCGCATTAACGATGGGATGGGAGTCTTGGTTCTTCGGCGCTAAATGTACCCTTGGCAGTGTTCAACATGCAGAATTAATGTAATTCTTACGATGGTAAAAGATCCCATCTTTAATGCGCAAGCTCTCAAATGAAAGAGATGTGTCATTTGTGGTCGTGACATGTCAAGCGTTGCAACACAAGGCACAAAAACCGAGTCATTTCCAAGCACTTTTTTTTTATTTTGCTACATGACCAGCCATCCAGATGTTGACTTAGAAGTGAGAAAAGCATTTCCTGTTTACTAAGAATCACACGAATTCTGTACTTTAGGAATGAAATCACTGTGACATCATAAGTTTAGGTGACAAGAATATATCTGATTTCAACAACATATATGAGTTATTAATGACAGGTTCAACCAACATTCTGACGTGTCGTCATAGGTTTAAGAGACAAAAGTTTAACATATCTGACAGCCCCTTGACATAAGCAATAACATATTCACCTTTTACTACCAACCCTTTGACATGTCACCATAGATTTAAGAGACGAAAGTGTAGTATATTTAACAATCTCTTAAGTTTAACTCTCGCAACGCAAGGCGCCTCCTGTCCAGCCTTACGCTTGCTGCGTGACTATTGTTACGAATAATGACGGTTGCACGTGTTGTCCGGCCGCTCAGCTGACACTGGGCTGCAAACTTCGACCGCCGCACCCAGCACTTGGCAGAGCGATTCGTATTATATTCTTTTGCTACAGGCCAGCGTAGCGAGCGGACGGTAGAATCAATTCTATTACAGTATTACTAGGGTTAACAACGATAGATTCACCTTGTTTTATCAACGTTTTAAACACTATTTTTCTCTAAATAGAGAAAGAAAAAAAAATAACAGCATCGGAGATCGAAATCCTGCATGATAATGATGGCTCCCTACGGCAATTTCCTGCAAATTCTCGCTTAAACTATCATTCCTTTGCTTATGAGGAGTCATGCAATTAGTCTTTATTTAAGCCTTTCTTAATTTACATGTAGTAATACAAAGCAAAGCTTCAAGACACGTATTACATTTTGCAGACTAATGCCGTTTGTTTGACACACAATTCAACACGTGTGAAAGCAAACTGCCACTGCATCCTTCATATCTCTCTCTCTCTCTCTCTCTCTCTCTCTCTCTCTCTCTCTCTGCACCTGCCTATCAACTCACATACACATCCACACCCCTGTCTATGTATCTATTATTCTGCAGATCTACATGTCTGTCTGTTTGCCTTCTTATCTATTGAGTACCTGTCTACTCACCTTTATATACAAATATCTACTTCTCATGGTAGATCGAACTACTTATCTATCAAATTCTATCTGTTTATTTACTTCTTCATTCTCTCTCTCTTTGTCTCCTCATCTCTCTCTCTCTCTCTCTCTCTCTCTCTCTCTCTCTNCTCTCTCTCTCTCTCTCTCTCTCTCTCTCTCTCTCTCTCTCTCGTCTCCTCTCCTCTCTGTCTTGTTATCCTTCTCTTTCTCAACAGCATGTTTAATGGCAGTTCCCAAAATTAGGTAATTATTTCTATTTTGAAGCCCACCATGCGAAAGAATTCCTCATTTTCTTTTTTCAGCCGGAAGGTAGAATTGATTTTAAGCGAGCAGGTGCGAACTTTTCCTTTAAAAAAAAATAAAAAAATTCTTGAAGTAATGGCTAACAAGAACTCTCAACAGCTCACACACATTTGCAAGGGGGGAGAATTGTAATATAAAGGAATGCAAGAAGGACGGTTTTTGCCTCCCTTGACTTGATTGTAGCCCTTGAGGGATCAAAAACCACTGATTCCAAATTTAGCATCCATGGCAAACTCCATTAAATCTTGTGGCAGAACTTCTTTTTTTTATTACAAGTCTGAGAGGACACGGAGGGAGGAACTATGAAAATGTAAGTTCGAAACTCCCAAACCCAAACCAGTCAAGCCTATGGGATGAATATGTGTCCTATGTGGGAAGCTGTATGGGTGCCATGTGGGATTCTATACGGGTGCTATGTGGAACTTGTTCACGTGCAAACCATGGGCATCCAAGAAAGAGCATAAAGTGGGGACAGGAGATGATATGGACGCACATTCAGGCCTATACCCAGCAGAGTTCTTATCCACTCTTTATTCTAATTGGCAGAAAGTTAATAGAAATAAAAGAAATTTCCTCCTTCATACATTTTGATTACATGAAAACAACAACCTTGGAGGATCAAATGTTTGGAAGGCGACGGCACAAGTGATTTTAATTTAGAAGAGTGTATTAGCTGCACAGCCAGAATATACTTTACGCAGTGTTCTGGCCGGAGTATGTTGTTAACCGAGACAAACACTTTTCCAAGCCGTCTCCCCTATCCGAATGCCGGGTTTTTTCAATCTAGGTCTAAGTACGAAAATTCATTCACAGCAGCAACCTGCTCTCTAGCTCAGTAGATTATCACGATGACTCAAATTCGGAAGAAAGAACCAACTTTTACGTGAGCCCGTCTATAAATACTTTCCTTATTTTGTTTTTTTTTGTTGTTTTTTATTTTTATTTTTATGATGGTGAGACAGAATGTTGCTGGACTTTGTCACGTGCGAAAATCTTACCGTCTGGCTGTCCGGCCAAAATACTCTCGACGGGATGGTCTGGCTGTGTACCGAAAATATCCCAGTCCAATTAATTAATGGCACCCTTTGCTAGAAGACCAAGGCCACTCTACACTATCAGTATGGTTCTTGCCGTCTATGCAGACGGGCTTAGCAATCTGGTCCTGCATTTGCGTAATAATAACAACAAGTTTGAGTCTTACTGTCCTCTTTTGCTCCAGCAGTGCCTTTGATGACTGATCCTCCCAATGTTTGATAAGCATGGCCTGTTGCAGCACTTGCATGAGAGAGTAACTTTAGCCTTGTTCACCTGTTCCTTTTCATTTCGCTTTCTGCGTTGTCCCTCTATCTCATTTGTAAACCTTCAGCTCTACTATAGTATTGTTTACAGAACACACCCACTTTCATTACAATGCACTGACATGTACCATTCATCACGATATTTGTATTACATAATACTGTAATTGCTTTTGCTTTGCCAAGCTCAACCATGCAACAGTGCTCAAAGAGATTGATTCATACATACACCTAATTACGTCATTCATAAATGAATGCACTAGGAAGTAGGAGATCTGTGACAGCCAATGAAAGCGAATGTTTCAACTCGAATAGGCAAGTCTGTATCCTCGGAGGCTGTGACAGCCAATGAAAGCGAAATGTTTCAACACGTGATAGACAAATCTGTTTCCTCGAGAGGCTGGAGTGTTTTTATATTTCTGATTGTTTCAAGTCAATGTATTGTGCTCTTAATAAAATCAGAAGTAAGTGATTTGTATCAGCCAATGAGAGAATGACTGTTTCTTACATTACTGATTGTTTCAAGCCAATGTATTGTGCTCTTAGTAAAACCAGAAGTAAGTGATTTGAATCAGCCAGTGAAAGAAAAACGACAGCAGCTAATCAAATCTGGCGATAATCTGCATTTTTATTGTAGTTGTCTCGAGTTTACTGAAATTCCGGTTGTTTTAGGGGATTTTTTTTTTTTTGAGCTCGAAGAATGGTCGCGTGAAGGAAGTCACTTTGGCGTCGCCGGTAAAGATGGGACTTACTCAGCATTCTAAACCAACATTTGCGTCAAAGAGACGATTTCACGTAGGGTGAACCGATTACAACAATCAATTCCTTATTTGAAGTATCCGCTCAGCACTAAACAACTTCCCAAATCACATGATAACATCCCCTGGCTTATTGTTTTGGAAAAAAAAAATGCCTATTGGTGTTCCGGAAGTACGAGACTTGTAAGCCAATGAGAGCGAATGTTCTAAACTGGAGAAGCCAATCATATTACTCGATAAGCTGCGTTCTGATGTCAGTTGTCTCACAGACATTGTGCTCCTACTTCTTGGTCTATTTATGAATGGATTAAGAAAGGCTACCGAATGTGTGTCGCGCGTGCTCTGTATAAAGACAGTATATGCTACGTATTGCGGTATCTAAGTGTGTAAATTCAGTGTATTGTGTTCAATAATTATGATGTTGTGCTGCGGCTTTAAGTTTTCCATTTACCTACTGTGTCATTTTAGTTTTATATATATATATAATGCCTTTAAGAGTTCGTATGCTATGAGTTGGTGACACCCTGTGGTTAACAACAGGCCTGATACGCTCAGGCTGTCATCTTACCCCATATTACTTTGTTCGTTTCGGAAGTTCACATAGCGTCTATCGTTTATGTCTCTAGAAAACTGCTTGTAGTTTCTCACAAATAATAAGAAAAGGAACGTCACAGTTTTGCTCGTGTAGAATGCCTTACAATTTTTATTTTCTTTTTTTGTTAACGATTTCCTTCGTAATTAAAATAAATTTTAGTCGACGTGTTGATGCGCCTTTAAAACTGTTTGTTATCTCTCGCAAATAATAGAAAAACAAAGTGACTTTAGAATTTTGTTCATGTAGAATTCCTTAATTTTTTTTTTTTTTTTGGTCAAAGATTTTCTGTCGTTACAAAGTTAGTTAATGGTGTGTTAAGGAAACAACTTAAAATTATCAAGGAGTCAGGCGAAGGTGTGAAAAATTGTCAAAGTCTTTATGATTTATGTACACTGATAACATTGTGTTTAATAAGCTGATATATTTTTTTTCAATTGTTTACTTTGACGAGGTTCGACTGTATGTACATCACTCTATTTATCAGCATTATTGTACAGTGATTGAAAATGGTCGCGACCAGCCAGATTGTTCAAACAGTGGGCACGACCACAGCGAACCATGCATGTATCCCATCTTTATTTTTCTTTGTTTATTTGTATTTTATTTTTTTAATTTTTTTTTGTTCTTTGGAATATAATGTCAAAGTCTTGTTTATGGCTTAATGAATTTCTAATATCTGTAAATAAAAATGTCTGTAAGTCTGTCATGCATAACTGAGTGTTTTGTTTTTTCTTCGGTGACATTGGAACACATGTTGTATATTAGCTGAGGTTAGTGCAATGGATGTCTTAAGCATAAGGGGTAAAATCCACTGGATTTGGCTATGAACGTAAACTGGACATGAGTGACTTTAGAGCAATGAATGTCTTAAAGATAGAGGGCTAAATTTCGCTGGATTTGGTGACAATGGGCGTCAACTGTATATGACTGAGGTTATATATAAAATATGTTGGATTCGACACGACACGACATGTCACGCCAAATCATGTCATATGAAGTCCTCCTTTCCCTTGCACTCACGATGACACTTTAGTCGTGACGTACCGTGCCGGATGTTGTGGAATCAGCTTTGTCCGACTAACAATAAGAAAAAGAGGAGAGAAAACGTAACGGTTAAAAGACGTGGCGTTTCCTGATCCGATATGTTCATGCTCTTAATCATGGCTTAATGAGCCTTACTTTCTATTCACCCTTTGCAAACTTAAAGCCCATTCACAATCTTCGTTCAGCTACAATATACCATCATTATTTAGCATTACGAAAAGCACGAGGAAAGTTACTGCATGTATAAATGGCATTGTTACAGAATAGCTATATCGTCTCCCTTGATCTACACACATCGTGACAATCTAAACAGTATCAATAAATTAGTTTGTTGCGTTCATTCTGTTTTCTTTTATTTGGGACGGATCATTAATACGAATTGTCTGTCCTGAAAATGCCTTCGCCGTCATGGTATACTCCCCCCCCCCCCCCCCCCCCCNACACACACAATATGCAGGGGAAGTAACTGTAGAAATGAAGATAATCATTATAGGAAGGATAGATTGTTT
This sequence comes from Ellobium chinense, assembly GCA_033807755.1. NCBI lineage: Eukaryota > Metazoa > Mollusca > Gastropoda > Ellobiida > Ellobiidae > Ellobium > Ellobium chinense. Next base: position 162,968 of record JAWQUT010000743.1, read on the forward strand.
CCCATGATGTTGTCACTATGTGAGGTCTCCTGTCTCAGTATTTCACTGCGTTCCTTCTGTTTTACATTTAGTTTTGAGGGCTGTACGATGTGACCGACCGAGAAGGACCATAGATTTTATACGCCAGTGAATAGCAAATTGGTGTGTATTTAATATAATCTAGTAACAACAACAGGTCTTCCAGTGGGGCTTGCCACGGACGTTCTGATAGGACGGAGAATATGTGATTTTTTTATCCATTTAACTCTGATCAAACTTTTGTTTCAGCAAATTCAAAATAACATCTGGCAACTTTAAGAAGCTTTAGGAAACAGAACTAATTTTTATAAATATAAAGGCTCCCATTATTATGGGAAAACTAAGAACGCCAAGCAGCTCGTTATCGATGAAAATGATTGTATATCAGATTTCAGTGTTGTAAGTGGCTTGGTAACTGGAATGCATGAAATGCAGAGGCGTTCTATGAACTCTTCCCCTTAGCTTTATTATAGCATGGTGATGTGGAATACGGTATTGTACGCCAATACATGAGAGCTTGCTCATTAACGATGGGATCTCTTACCAGCGTAAGAATTACATTGGTGTATCAATGCTGAATGCACTCCTGGTACCGTTCAGCTTGCAGAATTTGTGTAATCCTTACGATTATAAGAGTTTCCATCGTTAATGAGCAAGTTCTTTTTTAATGATGTCGTCTTTGCTGTAATTGCATATCCATTCATGATACAGCACACCAGATGCTTCATGATTATGTAATACGTGGATTTCTAGGCAAAGTACTCTTTATTAAATGAATAACAGTCTGCTTAGTAATACTACAAATACTACAGTAACTAAGATACGACTAGATAAAATAGGATAAAATAAAAAAATACTTTAATCATCCTTTACGGGAAATGTGTCTCTACAGTTGAAATATTCGTAGAATACAAACTAGGAACAGATGTACAAAGATAATGCTTGGACAGCTGTCAATCAAACAGTCATACAGATGAATTACACCCGTATATCCATGCTATGCTGCATGTCAGCTTAAGTACACAGCTTTTATAGTTTATGAGTCTATACTTATAAACATGTCAGATCTCCCAAATGAATATAATTATAACAATAATAATATCCATGATATCAATAATAATACCAATAATAAAGATGATAATGATGATGATGATAATGATGATGATGTTGATTTTTACAAGTCCTGTATCCAAGCCGATTCTCGCTCATCGTCTTCTAATTATAATTATCCTATCATGCCATATTACTCAAGTACGTTCTCAACTTCCAAGAGAGTATACTGTAATGCTGCTGTCATTTCCAGTTGCTGATCACTAGCCATTCTGACATTCTGACCCAATGATGGGTGGATTGAGGGAAGAAGGAATAACATCTGTTCTATGTGCACTTAATACATGACTAAAGCGAGAACTGAACTCCCCACGTTTAGATCTTGAGGAAACATTAGGTCCTACAGCTCCAATGTAAAATGCACTGTGTACTAGTACGGTTCAGAACAGACAGAGACGGAATCGAACATGATGCTGGTACATACTAACTTCCAGGTGATTTCCTAGCAGGGTTGGGCAGAAATGAGCTCATATGCACGCAGGTCGTGAATTAAAGTTCACCCCGTGAGCTCGATTTGAACTAAATAGCTATTTTTAATGAAATGATCTGAATCTGAACTGTAGCTAATTTGGTGCTTGATTTGATCTTTTATTTTTCTACCTAAATTTCAGTTCAATTCACATCTACCTCGAACAGCAGAACCGAATGCTGCTGGTTTCTAAAACCAAATGGAACTCACTGATCTGAAAACTATTCAATTTTCATAGAATTGAGCTAAACTTGATTTTAGGACTTTTTCTCCTTGATGAACTGAGTTTGATCTGAACAGACATTTGTTTTGGTGAACTTGCCCACCCCTGGTTCCTAGGTGTGGCGGCGCTCTGAACCCGGAAAGGACTATTGCGAAGGTGACGGAAGAACATAATATGCATATATGTCTATGATCATTTTAAGGCGTAGTCTGAGCATTTTTGGATCGCACCTCGTATGCAGGCTATAATGAGCAGTGCACATTAAGTTTTTGGCTTGTCCAAGAAGGTTGTATACATTGGGACGAGTACATATGACATCTCGCAATCCAAGATTACTCAACGACAACCCTAAATCAAGTTCTAGGCGACAGTAATAGAGGATCTGTAATGAGTGTTTGTTTGATATCAGATTCACGAAATGAGTTATACATTTATTGTATTAATACAGATTAATATATGTATCGAATTTCATAAATCTGATATCAAACAAACACAATTTTCAGACTTTTTTATCATATAGGCTATAACTAATAAAATAATAACTTTTAATTGTGAAAAGGACCCTAAAGAGGCCTTCACCCTGTTTGAGACACATAAATCACAACTGAAGTGAATGAACCACACAGATACGCGACACAAAGTAGATCCAAACAGCTGACAATCATCGATGAAACTTTGCACCACAGAAATCGTGTGACATTTCAAGTACGTTTAATTCAAATGTTTAACAGAACTGAAACTGAAACGTGAAGACAACGATGACAAGCGATAAGAAAGACAGATTGTTTTGGTTTTTTTTTAATCTAGACAGAGGGAAACCCCGTGACAGTGAAAATTGTTACAAAAGAAACGACGCCACATATTCAAACGCCTAGAGGTTTCCAAGGCCTCCAATCAAAGTATTCGTAAGCAGGTCAAAGGTCAAATTTATGTAACGTGTGACAAACCAAAATATCATTACACACTTTTAATGTCACCGAAAATAGGCCCTGTTTCTATGATAAATGTTGTTTTGTGTTATAGAATACTACCACTTCTCTGGCCATGTTTGCACTCATGACGATTCTGGATTATATCACTCGAAATTTTTTTTTAAAAGAAAATTCAAGGCACATCCATGTGCAAGCACATTCATTCATTATTTTTAAAAAATGATCACATGGAATGAAACATACAATAATGATTATGATAATATCACCAGACTAACAAAAGTATAGACTAACTAGTATAGTATACAGAATGATATAGTAGATTCCGCGTTATTACGGCACCTTCAGAATTATAATTAAAAGTTGCCATTAAAAAAGAGTTGCGATTATCCACTGGGTTTCATAAAACACAGAACACTATGTCCTCAATGACACTGACAATAAGCGGGGTTGCGTTTCATCAGAGAAGATTTTACAGTTATGCTCTTAGGCAGTTGGGCTTCTAATGGTGACACATAATATCCAGGCAGCGCATTCGTCCACTAAATATAGAGAGAAGATGGTTCATACTGGTCATCACAGCTCTCATTACGCTGGGTCCTAAGGCCGTGTACTGAAATGGGGCAACATGAAGTAGTTATTAATCATTATCATTCTTAGTGTCGTCATCATTTTGTCTGTCTCTCCCTCCCTTTTCCATCTACCCTCTCCATCCATCAATCGATCCATCCGTCCATCCATCCATCAGTCTATCCGTCCATCCATCCATCCATCCATCCATCCATCCATCCATCCATCCATCCATCCATCCATCAGGTGGTCACAAGCTATCCAAATCAAAGTTTAATCTATACTGTGCAAGCAAAATGGCAGGTTTCACGGGTTAATGCGATTCATTTGTATACTTCAAAGTTCTTCATTCGTCTCCAGTTACGCAGACCGTGACAGTGTGTTTCTCTACTTAATGTATCCATCATTCCTTGATCACGGCTGCTCACGTGCAGAAATACTTAATGAAACTCATGTGTTACAAGTACCCTCGAATAATCTAGCTATAGGTCGCTTTTTACAAGTCTTTCGTTTTATCAGAGATAGAAGTCATTTGTTTGCAAGCGCACCACGTATAATCTAGATATAGCTCATTAACATGTGCTGCAAGCATCCTTCGTACAATTTTTTGTACATCGCCTGTTGCAAGAACACTTGTGTAGTACAGCAAAAGGTCGCTTGTTGTAAGCACCCTTGTGTAATCTAACTATAGGCCGTTTATTACAAGCAACTTTGTATTAACAACTGTAAGCCTTTTCTTGCAAGCATCCTTCGTATAATCTGGTTTTAGTTTATTTGCTGTAAGCATCCCTCGTATAATTTTGTTGTAAATCACTTGTTACAAGCACATTTGTGTATTCTAACTCTATATGATTCACTTATTACAAGCGTCTTTGTAAGTCCTTTGTTGCAAGCACCCCTTGTACAATCCAGCTATAGCTTATTTGTTGCAGTCATCCTTCGTTAAGTTTAGTTGCAGCTCTTTCATCATGACAACTCACCGTACATGTGCCATGGAATGGCCTGGTGGCTGGAGGAAAGGGGNGGGGGGGGGGGGGGTGCGCGAGATACTCACTAGCAAGAGGCGGACTCAGGGGGAACACACATTAGGGTGACGCCATCGAATAGGTCCTGGCCCGTGCATGGCATTGACCGTCCATCTTGATTCATGCAATCGTAAAACTTATTGCAGAATGCACAGTCGGACCATTGTCCATCGGGCTGACCGACACATGAAGAAAGGCAAAAGACCCTAGGACGAAATTAGTATAGTATAGTATAGTATAGTATAGTATAGTATAGTATAGTATAGTATAGTATAGTATAGTATAGTATAGTATAGTATGGTATGATATGGTATGGTATGGTATGGTATCGTGTGGGTGGTGTGGTGTGGTGTGGTGTGGTGTGGTGTGGTGTGGTGTGGTGTGGTGTGGTGTGGNGTATAGTATAGTATAGTATAGTATAGTATAGTATAGTATAGTATAGTATAGTATAGTATAGTATAGTATAGTATGGTATGATATGGTATGGCATGGTATCGTGTGGTGTGGTGTGGTGTGGTGTGGTGTGGTGTGGTGTGGTGTGGTGTGGTGTGGTGTGGTATGGTATGGTATGGTATGGTATGTTATGGTATGGTATGGTATGGTATTTTACATTTGATTCATTCTGAAGTGGAGGCGTAAGGGGGACGCAAAGGGCATGGCAGTATTGCACTCTGACACAGTCACCGCTAATGGAGACAAATCCTTCGATCTCATTTCCAAAACATAGCCTGTTCTGATGAAAAATATGCATACCGTTCGCTAGTGGCTGACTGTACAGAGGTTGAACTTTGCTGCGATTGTTCGCTGGTGACAGACGTCTGCGATGTCTCACTCGTGGCTGAGGTGGCGCTTGTTTCCGAGAGCTCGCTGGTCTCTGAAGGTTCCGATGTTTCACTCGTTTGTGAGGTAGCACTCGTGGGAGAGGTAGCGCTGGTTTCTGACAGCTCGCTGGTCTCTGAAGGTTCCGATGTTTCACTCGTTTGTGAGGTAGCACTAGTGGCCGAGGTAGCACTGGTTTCCGAGAGCTCGCTGGTCTCTGAAGGTTCCGATGTTTCACTCGTTTGTGAGGTAGCACTCGTGGGAGAGGTAGCACTGGTTTCCGACAGCTCGCTGGTCTCTGAAGATTCCGATGTTTCACTCGTTTGTGAGGTAGCACTAGTGGCCGAGGTAGCACTGGTTTCCGAGAGCTCGCTGGTCATGGATCTGGAGGAAATATGGAAATATAAATTGTGCAAAACTGTAGTATTAAGTAGACCAAACTAAACTTTGCATATTATGGTAGTCCCATCGTTTAAAGTAAACTACAGTTGTAAGGAAACAATTGATTTCTTGACAGTGTCTTACCATCTAATTTTTTTTTTCCAAATTTACATTATAATAAAAAGAAATCCACCCATCCGTATGTGTTACTCTGTCTGTACCATCAAGATGTAGGAATCTGTTACGAATAGGTTTAACGTTCCGGAGAAGCACAGTTTAATTAATAGGCAATTCCAGTAGAATGCTCCTTCAGTTATTCTAATTTCTGATAAGGACTTGAGAGCAATATATTTTTTTTAATTGTTTGTAACATGGTTTAATTTATCTTTTAAATAAACCCCGGAACTAATTGCTGTAAAGTCAGAGCTTTTGGGAAATTAGCACTAATGATGTGGAATTGCCCCAATCTCTTCTTCGTCTTTGGGCTTTCAATCCTGGGTTTTGCTTGTTTGCCCACTGTGGCCTAGAGAAATGGCAAAGCCACAACCCTTCCTTAGCAAAGGAAGTATCAGTCTCTGGGCAAGTCAAGATGACTGGGACTAATGAGGAAGAGACAGAAAATAGTGCACTGACTTACAAGTGGTGTTTGCTTTATGTATATTTTTGTCTCGTTCATTAGCATACATACCACCGTTGATTTTTGTCACGTCATCCTCAGACACAAGGCCGTTGATAAGACGTTCCACTAACAAATTTAAAACAGTAATGCTTGCCGCCATGTTGCCGCGTTTTTCTTCAGATTTTGTGTAAAACGCGACATATTTCTAACAAATCTCTAGTGAGTGTGCATCCCTCTTCACTGTGTCTGACATGCACCAACCGAGAGCGTACCCTTTGGACAGGACTGCCCACAGACTACAAATATGGGGTGTTGCTTCCCATTTTTTTTTTCAAATTGCACAGACTAAACCCTTCTATTTCTGTCTAACCTTTGACTGGTGGCGCTCGTTCCGGAAGTGACACTGGTTTCGCTGAGCTCGGAAGTAGAAGACATCGGTGCACTTGTTTGTGATAGTTCACTGGTAGCACTGGTGGCTGATGTCTGGCTCGTCTCGGAGATTTCACTTGTAGCACTCGTGAATCTGTCGAGGCATCAGTAGCGTGCATATTGTCTATGCCGGATTTAGGTATAAGCTAACCAAGCTATAGGTTAGAGTCTTAGTATAAGTAGGAGAAGAAGTAGTAAGAGGAGTGATCGTAGAAGTAGTAGTAAGATTACTGGTAGATATACAGTAGTATTTTCTGTAGTAGTGGTAACGGTAGAAGTAGTAGTAGAAGTAGTCGTAAAAATGATAATATATAGATGAAGTACTGGCAGTAGGAGCAGTGGTAAGTGGTGCTGGTGGTGGAAGTGATGGTGGTGGCAGTGACAGTAGTAACAGTAGTGCGAGACTTATTAGTTACAGTGGTTGTAATAATAATAGTAGTAGTGACGGCAGTAATAGTAGAAGTAGTCGTAATTACAGTGATGGTGGTGGTTGTGGTGGTAGTGGTGGTGGTAGTGGTAGTAGTGGTAATAATTGCTGAAGAAGTAGTAATAGAAGTAGAAGTAGTAGTAGTGGCAATGGTAATAGTGGTAGAAGCAGTAGTTTCAGTAACCGTTGTAGTAAAGGTAGTAGTAGTTCTCGTAGTAAAAGTAATAGTAGAAGAAGTGGTGGTGGTGGTGGTAATCGTATAGTAGTTGCTGTAGTAGTAATGGCGGTGATAGTTAAGTAGTAGTAGAAGTAGTAATAGTAGTAGTGATAGAAGGAGGAGGAGAAGGAGGAGGAGGAGGAGTGGTAATAATAGTCTACTATTATAGTAGATCTAGATCGAAAAATATTAAATTCCATGTTTACAGTAGGTAACCCCTAAGGAAACTTTTATCATGCAGCCGGTCAAAATGAGTCTTTAGTCGCTCTTTGCTGAATCAACTGATATGATATCAAAGCTTAGGGTATGGTTTTTTTTTTGTTGCAAAACAAAAATGGCCTAGCATTATTCTGGGCCAAGACATGATAACTTGAAACCACAGGTGGTCACCCCATGACATGCAATGGGGCAAAAAACCCAGGAAAATCGCGATTGAAGAGTAATTTTTCGATATATTTAATCTAAAATGCCTCATAAAAACTCAAAATCACCCATAATCACCAATTTTGTTCATAAAATCAATCCTTTTTGTGTACAGAAAATGATTTCACTCTCGATTTCCCAATAAACAAAACCTTGATACCGGATGCGCCTTTTCACCTTCAGGGTCTGCTTCTGTAGCGACATATTTTTTTGCCTAGTTGCAAGACTTTAGGGTCTCATAAGCGCGTAAACCCAAATCCTGAACACGCTGACGTCATCTTTCACGTCACGCAAGCAGCATACCGGGATCGGTCTATTTCCTAATTATGCTTTGAAAGCCATGTGGGTACCATATTTTATGTACCACAGATACTTTATGGTTTGTTGGGTATTACTCACAAACATGTGACAGTGTCACGTGGTGAGCACAGATGAAGCACAGGGTCGAACAAATAGGGTGGTGTGCACATCTCTCTTGTCCCTGAAGCACCAAAGCACCTGTAATACACAGTGAGAACCGCAGAACAAGAATTCGGTATCAGCCAATAAAAGTGAATGTTTCTAATACACTATCCAGTCTTATTTCTCTTTAAATTCTGTACTCATTATGATTCCAGCACGGGAGTTCTGGTCTTCTTTAAACCCGGAAGTTAGAGATATAAAGACCAATTTTAAAAAAATGTTCCGGAACAATCAGCCAATCATATATCTAAATATTTTTTAGTATGAGTTTCATTCTACCACGGATTTTCCCCCCTACTTTATGGTTTATCCATCCGCTGTAATGGGAGAGGGGTTAGTGATAGAAATTATTTTAAAGATAATACTTTATAAAGAAATTGTTTAAGGCTGCCCGGGTGTTCAAGGCTGGGAATAGGTCTGGGGGGGTTGGGGGTGTAGAGAGAAGAATAGCTGAGAGGTGTGAACAGTGGAACCCAGTCCTGAAGAATTAGACGTCTAGTTCTAAATTTAGGGCTAGGACGGCGTTGGTGCTCAGTAGGGACAAGTGGGGCTGAGCCTCATAATTCGTAGGGTGGGGGGGGAGGTATGCCGAGTGAGATCATGATGACCGATGGTTACTGGCTAACAGAGCCCATTATCCTTGCCCTCTTGGCAGACCTATTATAGAGGTTCAGTCCTCTGCAGCAAACGTCCTAAGGTGTACATGATGATGGTGCCAATTTATTGAGAATGATAATGTTATGTAATATTAAAGCTAATATTGAAGATTCAAGTTGTTATGCGCGAAAAGTTGAACGCCAAACCACCTCCTCCTCCTCCTCTTCTTCCTCCTCCTCCTCCTTATTAACAAAAAAAAATAAAACCCTATATCCTCACCTATAAAATTTAGAGCAGTCCTCACAGTCCGGGTAATCGTCAACAACTCCAGGCGTGTCCGGGCAGGAAGTGACGCAAAGTGCAGGGCTGGTTAGGGAAGGCAGAGAAGTTTCACTGGTGGCTGAGGTCAGCGAATACGTCACCGAAGTTTCGCTCTGCATGGACGTTTGGGACGGTTGGGAACTCGGAGATGAAGGTGAGGTTGTTCTGGAATAATTACAGTGTATAATATGTCAAATCTCATGAACTCGGACTTCTGAGGGGAGGAGGGTTGTGGGGGGAGGGGAGGGAAACGAGTCCTTACTTGCTAATGAACAAACAGAGAACAAGCATCTAGTAAAAGGAATCAACTGGACACATCGCATTTGATGACTTTATAATAATACTAAAGTTTATAGTCTCGTTAATATCCGCTCACACAACTTCACACCATCACTACCTCAGCAGGCCCGATCTATCTAGGACTTTCTCAACTCTATGAGGGAGGATACAGTGACTCTGCCGGTTACAGGTGCCAATCACTGGAATTCTGACATTGTCTTCTACAGCCTATAACCAGGTACCCATTTTACAGAGGGTGGACTGAGAAAATTGTGAATAAGTAATAAACGTTTACCCAGCGCACTTAACAACATTACTGTGCTTCAAGAATGGAGAACTTCCCTTGGTTAACCCAACTTACCCACAAGTCACTGCAGCTGGATAATCGCATTTCTTTTCATCTGCATTAAACAGCAGGGGTGTTCCACATAAAAGCCTCATCCCGGTCCCGTCGCCTTTACATCTGGCAAAAGGAAAAGAAAAAAGCAATCGTTGACACCATCATTACACAAAGTACAGGTTCTCTTCCGCTCAAAGCTTGACTCAACGATAGAGGCAGGATTAGAAAAGAGCACACATAGGACAGCACCTAGATTGAGAGCTTGAGCATTAACGATGGGATATAATACCATTGTAAGAATTACTTTAGTGCATCGGTGCTGTATGTACACTATGGGGCTTTCGATATGCGGAGTTAATATAATTCTTACGATGATAAGAAAATAATTCTTACGATGGTGAGAGCTCCCATCGTTAATGCGCAAGTCTAAGGACTGTCCCAAGAGTGTATTTTCTTCCCTATTCCTAACCCTAACACAGTGGCATTGCCTGGTTCAGTTTCTTTGAATAGTACTGAAGTGGCTGTTCCTTGTCATGTCGAGCCTTTGGGAGATGGAAACGGGTGATAAAGATGCCATCATGATATTTGCTCCTGTCCTGTGAAGTTTTTGTTTGGCCATCGACATATTTATGATTGTAAATGTAAGTGCAAGTTATGCATACTGAGCTGAAAAGGGGCGCTAAAAACCTATCACAGACAAACAAAATACCCACACATAATAGGCAGCACAGTCATCACAAGCCGGCCACAGGCCTAGTGGAATGCCAGCACAATCCATCACGCAGTAGATGCTCTCGCTTGTCCTGGTGGTCGGCGAAGTCTCGCTAGTGGGGCTCCTGGATATCGCCGAAGTGCGGCTGAGCTCAGAGGTCAAGCTCGTCATTGACGGCCGAGAGGTCTCCGAGGTGCCAGAAGTCGGGCTTGTAGGCAAGGTTGTTGTCGTTGTTCGAGAAGTTCGAGAAGTCGAGGACGCAGGGGAGGTATAGCTGGTGGTAGAACGGTTGGATGGTTATAACATATTCCGAGAGATGTCTCGCAGGGTCGAACCGCCAGTTAGCCAACTGACTCGATAGTTCAGCCCACCAACCAGTAAATCAACCAATTAGCGACCAAACAAGCAAGCAAAGAAACCAACCAACCAACCAACCAACCAACCAACCAACCAACCAACCAACCAACCAACCAGCCAGCCAGCCAGCCAGCCAGCCAACCAACCAACCAACCAACCAACCAATCAACCTCATCCTCCCACATCTCATCCAGATCCTCATTCAGATCCAATCGCCCCTACAAACATAACCTAATGCCAAAAAAAAAAAAAAAACAAAAAAANCCAAAAAAAAAAAAAAAGAGAAAAAAAGGCACAAATCACTCACGAGCACGTGATCCCGGTATTACATGCTCTAACCGCAGGGTCAGAGTCAAAGAGAAGGCCATTCTTGCAAGTCTTAAGCTTCTCAGTGCCACTCACGCACCGGACATACCGGCTACAGGAGAAACAGTAGGGATAGTCGCCATCTGGCTGGGAACCACACGTGACGAGACAGAGCGAGCCTGCAGAGAAATATATGTAGAGAGAGAAAGAGGAAGAAAGAGATCCACTTCACCTGAATGGGCTATGACCCAGTTCACTTCCACTGGCTGTATTCTAGCTCACTAGAACCGGCTATGATTCGATTGAACCAGCTATGACCCGTTTTGCATGAATGGATTGTGATCCATTTCACGTTGAGAGAGCCGGGGCATTGTCATGATGCAGTAGCCAGTTGTTCTATTGCCACATTTTGCTGGTCAGTCCTGTCTTACAGCTCAGAGCAAATGCCTCATGATTCAAGTCTTAACTTTGACCGTCTGACCTGCAAACAGCTATATGAGAATTCCTCTTCTTCTTGAGGGCTAATCTTTAGTTGATGGGAAGGAGATTTGAGATGCTATGGGATAACGGCTGAATTACAGACGGTGCTTGACAGGCTGACAGATAAAATCTTTTGGGACTACTTCTAAGCATGGCAGCAGTGCTATTGTAGAGACTCCCAGTTTGACTACTTCGAGGATGATGGAGGAATGTAACACCCAGAATACATCTACGAGCTTTTATGGGCACAGTCTGGGAATTTTTGGGTCGTATCATGTACATTTTTGAGGTCAATATGTCTATATTTGTGATTGAGCTCGCTTTGTGCTACTAAGCTCGATCTCGGGAGTGTTGAGGGTGAGAAAAGAGAGGAAAGAGGGAAGGAGAGAGCGGAGTTGAAGAGAGGATGGAGGAGGGGAAAAGGTACCTGGAAGCATGGACATGGTGCTGATCTGGGAGGTTGGAGAAGATGCTGAGGTGGTCCTGAAAAGGAATTAACGGCACTTTCAGTTATCATTTCAGTTCACTGGATGCTTGACTATCATATAAATTCTTATAAGCAGTAGCAGTGAAAAATAGCTTGTTGGCTAATAATACCGAATGATAGAAATAAGTTTGAATATCCTGATCATTCAAAAATGTTGGAAAGGCCATAAAAACAAGTAATCGATTTTGAGAGAAACCATAGTGGAATTTCACAGCCTCGAATCTCATGTACTCCAAAAAGTCAAATACTCACTACCAGACTTAGGTGCGAGTTCCTTAGTTCACATGCCATTTATCATTCTCGAACATGAGCTCTTCATAAATGCAGTATGTATGCAGCAATTCCGCCGTATGGGCCACTTTGGTCACCTGATTAGCGCAATAATTACGGTAGGCAATGCATCCTTTTGCACTTTGCATGCAATCTTCCTGGTTAAATCCAAAGATTGCTGCGCCTGAACTGTAGATCTATGCTTGCTCAAAGCAAACTGATCTAAGATCCCTACTTAATTTAATCACGTTGCACTGATCATGCTTTAGTTTGCAAAGCTCTGCAGCTTTCTTTGGATTGGTCATGGATTCCTGCATGCCAAAGCACACACTGGTGAATTACCTATAGTGATATACTTCTTTTCCCGTGGCCGCATGAATAATCCATACGTAAATTAACGTATTGCGTTAACCACGGTAAACACAACAAATGTTTTGGAAGTTTCCCTTGGTTACCAAATTGCGTTAACTAACGTACGGATTGTGCATACGGCCACTGGTCATTTGACCATAGGGAAGTGTTTATAGACCTCCTTCCGAATTATACTCTTCAATCTGTGGGTTACAAGTTCATGAGATCCTATTGTATTCCCCCTCTTCACATTGTTTTCACAATGATCTCCACTGTAAGTATTCATAAGCATGAGAGAGCTTATATTTTCAAGTTCTGATCTTTTGCGGACAGGGTAGTCTTGCAGAAATAGACTTTCCTGATGTCGCGATCGTTATGCCTGTTATACTGACTAGAATCAGATATAAACTTTATATCTAGTTTAGTTTGTAATGTGCAATATGATCATAACAATGGGAAATGCCACAGGCGTAAACCTACTTTTGCCATTATAATCCGTAAGAAATCCGAACATGAAACTAGAAGCTTTCTGGAAATAAACTCCTGAGAACCATCTTCAACTTGGACAATGCAGCAATGGTGGGAATCGAACCCAGAAAGTTTGACCCTGAATTCAAGACCGTAACCACTTAGCCATTCTTTCCCCATTCTGATGCTCATCTGATACAAATAACAATGTACTCACGCACACGAGACTTGAGCTGCTGGGTAGCAATCAAGAAACACAGGGTCGAAGAGAAGGCCGGTGGCGCACATTCTCCGTGTCTCTCCACCAAACCTGTCACACACAAAGTAGGCGTCACATGCGTCACAGCTGGGGTAGAAGCCAGGCCCCAGGCCCTTACAGGTCGTCGTGCAGAAGTACCTGGAGAAGAAATGCTGTTAAGGTATTAGATTAGAAAAGAGCAGTCGACGTCGCCAGTTTACGAGGTCACCCCTGTTCTTATCCAGTTCAGTGGGACAGTAACTTCGAAAGTGATAGAAAACAGTGTAGTGACTCGCCAATGATGTTTGCTGTAGGCTTATTTGTATCTTTGCCTCATTCTTTAGCATGTATAGAGACCACTGTTGATTCTTGCCATATCCTCCTTCGACAGATGTTCTACTAACAAACTTGAAACTCTAGATAGTTGCCGCCATGTTGCCGAGCTTTTTCTTCCGGTTTAATGCAAAATGCTACACATTTCTTACAAACGTAGGTGTGCACCCTTCCTCACTGTGACTGGCGAGCACCAAGCAAAAGCGTACACTTCACAAAAAACTTCCCACAGAATGCCAGAAACGGGTATGTCTTCTCATTTTGACAAATTGCAGGAAACAAATAAACTTAGCCATTATACTCAAATAAAGCTGTCACCAGAGAACATGATATGTACTCACGATTCTTGCATGCTCACAACGGATTCGAAAGCGGCTTCTTCCAGTGACAGAGTCGAGGCTGAAGCCACTATGCCTTGAGGCTTTAGCTGCGAAGTAGTAGTTCTAGATCTACATGATCAAAAAGAAAAATGTTGAGCTTAGTACGAGGGTCAATAGAAAAGTTTCGCGTTTAGCTTAGGAGGAAAGATGATCTTGAAATCTCTCTTGTGTACAGTTTCTCAAGGTGCTCTCTCTCTCTCTCTCTCTCTCTCTCTCTCTCTCTCTCTCTCTCTCTTCTCTCTCTCTCTCTCTCTCTCTCTCTCTCTCTCTCTCTCTCTCTCTGTGATCATATCTATTCCCCCCAAGCTAAACATCAAATACTTATTATAACTTCTAATCAAGCAAATTACTGAGTGAGCATCCTATCGTTTCTATTCAAAAATTTTAGGCCAGGCCTGGTGACATTATAAGATCTAATGTACAAGCTTTAAAAACATGTACTTGGCACTTTCATGAGGGAGTAGGTCTCTTAAAGAGACAACGTCCCATTCTCATCCAAATCGGACAATTGTATTATGATTTGTCATAGATTAATATGGACGATAGAATAAATGGAGTAAACTAGTCACAGACCTTTGCATAGTTTCTGTACGTCTAGCAATCAGATTTTTACTCACTGTAATATTGTCAGTTTCCCTCGAGCATGGACTGTTTCCACCTAACTGCTGCTATACATAGGCTGCAGTTATTACTATTATGTTTTGCATTGTCACAACTAATATTTGTATCGATCCTGATGTTGCAGCTACTTTACGGTTGTTTTATATTGGTACTACCACTACCATCACGACTCAGGCTATCACTACAGCTACTACCACACTGCTGCTACTACTACCATCATTACTGCTACTCCTACTGCTATTACTACTGCTAATTCTATTACTACAATTACAACTACTACCACTATAGACGATTACTCTTTCTAGTACCACTCCTTTTGTACTTCTACTACGGTTGCTGCTGCTGCTACCACTACCACTACTTCTATTGGTACTACTAATACTACTCCGTCTGTTTCTGCTGCTGCTGCTACTCCTGCTGTTGCTGCTGCTGCTGCTAACATTACTACTTCTAGCAACCTTTACTACAATTATAGCCACTGCATAACTACTACTTCTCTCGGAGCTGCTACTACCACTATCATCACCATAACCACCACCACCACCTCTACCACCACCACCGTTACCATCACCATCACCACAACACTACAACTACCATCACCGCTACCATTATAACTTCCATCACTACTACCACTACCATCACCACAACCACCACCATCACCACATCCATTACCACAACCACTACAACAACCATTACTAATACTACTATCATCACCATTACCAAGCTACCACTACCATCATACTACCACTACCATCACCACTACCATTACCACTACCTTCACTACAATCACTAACACAACCACTGCTGTCACCACAACCACTACCACTGCCATCACCACAACCACTACTATTACCACTACCACAACCACTACTATCTCCCTACCACTACCACCACCATCTCCACAACCACTACCACTACCCATCACCACTACTACTCCTACCACCACAATCGCCAAAACATCAGAACTAACCTACAATTCTCGGGCTCCAAGTAAGTGCACGTTCCCTGAACAGCATCGTAGTAAGGTAGGAGGGTTAAGCAACGAGTGCTGATCAGAGTGCCTTGGCTACAGAAGATGAAGTGGTTGCAGTCGGAGCAGTGGCTATACCGTCCATCTGGCATATTATCACAGGTGGTCGTACAGAAGGGATCTGAGGAGCAAAAGCACATCGACAGCAGCTGTCAGCAATGATGGTTCTTGGCAGCCCCGACTCTCTCCTCCTGCCCGCTTGTTTTCATTCAAATTGACTATTGTGTTGTTTTCCAATTCATGGCGAGATCAGTGAAAGAACAACGGAATTCGAAATCTTAAAGTGACTTGAACAATGATGGGGGAAAATGAAATTTCATTTAAACCAGCATGCGTTTTTGACGAATTGCTATAGACTGCAGCACAGTTGGATATCAAATGTCCACTTTTAACATTTCATTTCACTTTTACACTCCGTCGAGTCCATTAAAACGCCACCTTAAGGTACTAATGCCTGACGTCACTATTATCTGTTATAAATAACTTAGGATATATTCATCATCAGCAGTTTAATCATCATAATTATACTCTATATCATTCTGCCCAATTAGGCTCTACCAAAAAAAAAGTTTTAAAAGATATATAATGAATTTATTAAAGGTAATAACATCCAGACGCTTAGGAGCTGCAGAATGAATAGTCCAGTATGAATCCAGATAGCAGGAAAGTAACTCGCTAGTATAGCGTAATATCACGGAAACAGCATAATCATTACAATTATGTGTACTTTTGCCCAAGATCTACTCAAAATGTTTTGAACGATATACTATGAATTTACTAAAAATAATCACCTCCACATTTTCAAGATGTAAGTAATGAAAAGTGCAAAAATAATGGACGAGACTAAGTATAATATCATTGAAACATCATCATTACAACCATGTGTGATTCTGCCCAGGACCTACACAAAACGTGTTGATAGCAATACAGTGAATTGATTGACAAGAATCACATGCTGGCGTTCAAAAACAGAAAATAAACGGTCCAACGGTTTGATAATATAAAGTTACTACCATCACATCAACATCGTCATCATCATCATTATCATTACCATTATCTCATTATCACCATCATTATAATAACCGAGGTCCTTGTTATTGCTAAAGTGATCTTACAGACATTCTGGCTAACACTTGTCTGGAGAAGGCTTAACATCACAAGTAATCTAAGATAGCAGCGAGAGTACATGAGGGTAGAATCTTGTGCCATATCTGGTGAATACAAAAATCAGTTTATTTATTATCAGCCAATACGAAATTATAATATAACACATCACTACAATTATAATACAACACAGCACTACAATTATAACACAACACATCACTACAATTATAATACAACACATCACTACAATTATAATACAACACATCATTACAATTATAATACAACACATCACTACAATTATAATATAACACATCACTACAATTATAACAACTTTTTACGTAAGAATGATAATACGGGACACTTGACAAAGCATTTCACTCATACAGCATAAGACAGACAGACAGACAGACAAGTAGACGTCTGGCAGGCAGGCAGATAGGCAGACAGGCAGGCACGCACCAGGCAGACAGACAGACAGATAGACAGAAAAAAAACAACAGACAAACAGACAGACAAGCAGACAGACAAGCAAACAGACAAACAAACAGACAAACAGACAGACAGACAGACAGAGGTAAGCAGGTAGGAAGGCAGGTTGACAGGTGTGCAGGCAGACACTCTTATTTTTTTTAAAGCAGATACCTTTGACATGCATGAAAGATGATGACAAAGAAAAGATAGACGCACAGCAAAAGAAGTTATGAAGTTGATCTACTACTTGTTAAAGAATACACTATCGCAAGAGATGGTATAAACGAATTGTACACCATACAAAAGGATTTTTTTTTGTTGTCATTGTTTTGCTCAGACTTTACTTGAACTTTCGGCTTTCGAATTACTGCGACCCTTATAATTTTGTAAATTTAATCAAATTAACATAAAAGATAAGGAATGATATTTAAGTATATATAATGAATATTTTAAAGAAGATAATAAATAAACAGTGTAAGAAAGACTTAAATAAAACTATGTTAAGGATCAGCACTCACTATTGCAGTTGGATGAATGACTGAATGATTATGAATCAATGAATGAATGAATGAATCAGTCAATCAATCAATCAAGCAAGCAAGCAAGCAAGCAAGCAAGCAAGCAAGCAAGCAAGCAAGCAAGAATGATAATGTTAATTATACTATGAAGGGTAGTATCATCATTAATAAATAGCAAAGAAAGATGCAACTACAACTATGTGTGTTTACTAATGGGAACGGATTTGACTTATTTTCCTCCTGCTCTTTGCATTTTTTTCCAGGGCACATTTAATAATTGAAAATATTAGTAAGAACAACTGACCGCCATTAGAATGCAAGTTCGAGCAGTTACGAGAACATAATTATTTTTATAAACAAGTTCCTTGTTAATATTAATATCATTTATTAATTGGGTAGAGGATCAGGATGGATTCTCCACGCTCACCACATGTTAAACTGCCAACATAAAGATTATGAAGAGAATAATTTATGTTGGTGACCATTTACTCTCGGTCCAATAATGGGTTATTTTTTCAATTTTTTTTTTTTTTTTTTGTGGGAATAACACGCTTTGGATATAATAATAATAATAATAATGCGGTTTATAAGTCTCATATCCAGGCTAATACCCGCTCATGCGACCTCACTCTATTATTACCCCAGCAGGCCTGATCACTCTAGGACTTTCTCGACTCCCTGGGGAGCATACAGTGCCGCTGCCATTTATAAAAGCTAATCACTAGCATTCTGACAATACCCTCCACTGCCTATAGCCAGGTACCCACTTTACAGACGGGTGGACTGAGGGAAATGTAAATGAAATGCTTTCCCAGGGCACTTACAACATGACCGTGGTCGGGAATCGAACATCAGATATAACATCAGATCCATGTGAGAAGAAAATTCTTTAATAACATAAGCAATTACAAATTCAGTAACGTTATCCCTTCAGCTGTAGTAGTGAAGTTATGAGGTTCTTAACACTCTGCTAACACATTCGAATAAACATGAAGAAAAAAACCCATACCTGTTAATCGTAGTATTGAACACCTGGGGAAACCATCTTTCCGCACCTGTCAATGTTAAGCACACCATAAACAGTAACATTGCACAAAATTGCTGTGGCGTTACACAAGGTTAGGTCCGTCGATCTGGTATGATACTAGCCTAGACTGTGTTCTTCGATACTGTGATCAGAAATTTTCTTGCCCATCGTTCTTGTTATTCTGCTTCACCTAACGTGCACTGAACTGACCCTGTAACCACTGACAAAGTTAGTCAGCGCCATGTCATACTTATGTCATACCCATGTCATACCCATGTCGTACCCATGTCGTACCCCAAAGGACAGCTGTGGACAATGTTACCCGGGTAGAAAACAAAAAAGGTCAACCTAAAAATGAGAGTTCCTTTTTTTTTTTTTTGTACAACTATATTCGACTTTCCCGAAACGATTGTCATTTCCAAGATAAGATAAGATAAGATAAGATAAGATCAGATCAGATCAGATCAGATCAGATCAGATCAGATCAGATCAGATCAGATCAGATCAGATATTTAATTTATCCCCGTGGGGAAATTTTTCTTTGTTACAGTGATGCATACAATTATACATACATTAACAGACACAGACTTACACATTCTCACACATATTGCATGATACATGCGCCGCCCCAGTCACTCACTCTGTCACGCTCTCGTCTTCATCCTTCACTGCTCACACAACTTACACACTGCATTTCACTGTGCACTTTTGAAACACTCTACTGGCCCTAATCTACGGAAAAGAGGAGTCCCGGATTATTCCCACTGAGTGTGGAACGAATGAGTTTCGGTACCTCTCTATTTTTGAGGAATGTGACAGCAGTCTTCCACTTCTAATGGATGTTGTATATTTACATTTTTTATTATATTTATATATAGAATCAAATTAGGTAGCGATAGCAATCGAAGACGTAAATAATGTGCCCAAATTCCTAAGTCCAATGAAGTCGGTGATATCAAGCTCTGAGTTCTGAGGGTCTGGTTAAATATCATAGTCTTACCCGGGAACCTTGCATTGCAAGTTTCTGTCGAAAGCGCTCTACAAAAAGAGAGTGAGCGAAATTGAAAGCCGCCAGCTCAGATAGGAAACTGCAGGTCACTAATCGTGTTCCATTTCCCTAATAGCTAAAACGCCAGTAGGAAAAGAACAATCACAATGGCATGCCTTTTTTACTACTGGCTTTAGGCTTGCAACTATCCACGGTAGAAGTTCATGCCAAGGCTTGATGGAAATCCAATAGTTAATGTAATATGTATTATATTTTAACAACTTTTGACTGGAGGAAGGCTATTACTTTTTTTCTGTGTGACTTGGACCTTAGATATACACATCATCACGGTCATAAGCAGACTGACTAACTCAGGAGATACATAATTTGTAAACTGGGTCATTTTTGTGTTGTTACAATCCAATACACTCATCAAATATCACAGTCAAAGTAAGTCACAAGGTAATTGGTTTAAAAACATAAATACAGCTTGAGATTGGCACAATTATATTGCCTTGTCTAATATTTTATCCCACTACCAAAAAATACATACAAATGAAATCGGTGACCTGATTACGGCTATGACGACATGTAAAATGGAGTCTCGCAGAAACAGTAAAAAGCAAGAAAATGTCATTCTAGAACGGCATATCAGCAACGAAAGCAATCAAAGGTAACGCGCATTGACATGCTAGCCTTCAATTCTTAAAAAAAAAAAAACTTAAAGCGGTCAAGCTAGATCTATATTTCACTGACCTCACCAGAATTTCTCCTCATGCTTTCCGCTTTACTGCTCATGACCATTACCTATCACCAAGGTATCAGCCTGGGTTGTCGGTCTTCATGACCTGGGGCGGAGCGGAGCTTGCGCTGTCATAGGAGTCACCTTCACAGACAGGGCCATAACAATCATAACTATCCTCTTCTCCAACCATGGAGGTAATACTGGAGAGAGAATGTTTCCACTGTGGTATTTTTAAATAATCTCTCGTTAACCTTAGTACGCATGCGCATAAAGTGTGTTTCTTGCATTAATTTCTATTCTGTAGACATTTATCTCATTTTCCATTCCGCACTTTGTTCTCTCGTCCAACCATGGAGGAAGTATTAGAGAGATACTATTTTCACTGTGGTATTTTTTTTATGGTCGTGTTAACCTTAGCGCATGCGCGCAACGCCTGTTTCTTGTATTTATTTCTATTCTACAGACTTTTTGTCTTAATTGCCATTCTATCCTTTGTTTCAATGCGAGTGAAATCGTTGAAGGTACTGCCATTGTGAAAGCATAATAAATTTCTATTATTGTTTCCATAGTCGCTAACCCTGTCGTACTATGCGTTTTTTGTTTTTTTTATGTGTATGTGTGTTTTTTCAATTTTAAATCGGAGTGAGCCTACTGACTGGACAGCCAAAATACACCTAATGAATTATTCTGGCTGGATTGTTTTTGTTTTTTTTTTAACCAAGGCAAACATTTCTACGATATATCACCCCTGTCCAACTGCCAGGTTTTACATCTAAAATTCATACATATCGACAACCTGCTCTTTAGCCAAGTGTATTATGACGCTGATCAAAATCTGAAGGCAGACTTAATTTTCACAAATAATACATGGCGTGGCCAAACAGTTAAGGCGTTGGACTCAGACCTAATTGCCGTTGAGTTCGATTCCCGACCACGGTCATGTTGTAAGTGCCTTGGGAAAGCATTTTACCCACATTTGCTTCAGTCCACCCGACTGTAAAATGGGTACCTAGCTATAAGCAATGGAGGATATTGTCAAATGCAAGTGATCCGCACCTGTAAATCGCAGCGGCACTGTATGCCTCCCAGGGAGATGAGAAAGTCCTAAAGTGATCAGGCATGCTGGTGTAATAATAGTGTGAAGTCGCGAAAGTGGACATTAGCCTGGATACGAGACTTATAAAACCCGTTGTTATTATTATTATTGTTATTATTATATTATTATTATTATTTTCTAAACGGATGAAAAGCATTTCATTAGGTTTTGATACATACAAAACTAAAAACATTTTACTGATTGATCGTAAAGCCAAGTACTCCTCCATGGTGTACTCTGGCTGTTCAGCCAAAAGACTACTGACACTTTTTTTCCAGCCACGCCCAGAGTTCTCTCTCTCTCTTTTTCTCTCTCTCTCTCTTTCTCTCTTTCTCTCTATCTCTGCCCTTTTTTTCTCCAATGGCGCTTTAATCAGTGCAACTGTTGGTAGTCGTCTTAATAGTAATCCTGTGAGTTCGTTGATTATCGATTCAGCAAATATTATTGCAAAAGCGATATCGGGTGACATTATTTATTTGTGATGTCCGATATCGTTTTCGTGTGTACCCAATCACCCGTGCCGATAGCAAAATATACCCGTGAAGCCATACTTTTTGTAACCTTGCACAAATCCGAAGATCTCAATCGGCCGGTTCCCCAGGGGCGTAGCTAGGATGATTTCTATAGTGATCTCGCACCTACATCCAAACCAGCTGGCTGTTTGAAACCGCCAATATTTATGCCCATAAAAAAAAAAAAAAAAACACACACACAAAACCTATCGCTATGTCTCTATCAATCTCTATCAACACGTCAGTTCATATTGTAGATAATACTCTAAAAATAAGTAATAAAGTTATCATGAAGAAGCGATGGCAACACTCAAACGCAAAACTGCGAGATACTTTTGATTTAAAAACAACACCAAGAAATGAAGTATTAGATCTCCTTCCTCTTTGCTCCATCTACAAGTAGCAGTAAGCAGATTAGCGATCTTATAGATCATCATCATTAAAGACAGTAAATTCAGCCTTTATTCGTCATCAGATCTGCAATATTTGAGTGTTCACGGTGTAATACACTGCAATTATGAGAGGGCTGAATCTGCGAGAGTGTATAGGTGTTCAGTTTATCAGCGAAGGAAACTAGCGTTGACAAAGGCAATACATTGCACGAGAGGGCTGAATCTGTGAGACAGTGTATAGGTGCTCAGTTTATCAGCGAAGGAAACTAGCGTTGACAAAGGCAATACATTGCACACATGAGAGGGCTGAATCTGTGAGACAGTGTATAGGTGTTCAGTTTATCAGCGAAGGAAACTAGCTTAAGTTGACAAAGGCGTATTGCTCATAGGTGTAAAAGTCCGAAGGTCATAAGGGAAAAAAATTTACAAAACATGTCGATAATGTAATGGTAATATCAGATTCATAGACTACGTGGAAGCTACGCCCCTGAGCTACCCAGAGGAGGGATGTGACTTGGGATCTCATTGTTATCTGCTAGGGACAGAACATTGGTACACTATCATTGTTTGCGTAAGTGACTTGATACATACTGATTTAATGATACTTTCGCTCTTTATCATAATTTGCGAAACCCCCTATCCTCAAACCAGTCCGTTTTGTACAAATCATGACAAGTGAAGAAGAAGGCCCAAAAACGAAGGACATTTGTTGCTTCTCGACTGACTGACCCTCCCCCC
>JAWQUT010000743.1:195633-209952 GCA_033807755.1 Ellobium chinense
AATAATTTTGATGTACACATGATATTAAAAAATAATTTTGATGAACATACGGTACTGTAAAAGGCAATTTTGATTCTTCGCACGACGTCGGTGCACCCGTTATTAAAGTGTCAATATTTCACAACAGCGCTTTGATCTCTCGAATACTTTCTGAGGTGCAACTCTCCCAGATAAGTCTTGAAGTAGAGACAGCCCAGGTCAAAATTGATCGCTTGTCCCCACCATCCCATGTCGAGATACACTGCTGTACAACCAGAGATCTCATGATCCTTATAGTCCAGATCATAGAGTTTCAAACATACATTTGGGATCATCTTTATTGGTATCTTGTCACTAATTTGATAGCTGCCACAGATTGGAGGTGGGTTTTTCACTGAAACAAAAAAGATCACGGTATCAGTTGCGGGTCAGTATAACACTGCGTCAAAGATAATTAATATATCCAAAAAGGCATTTAATTTCAACAAAATCAAAGAATTTGCTGATTCTGCTGATAAATTATCTGAGATACAGTGAGTTAAAGACTGGCCTGACACCAAAAATTATGTGACTTTCTATTAACTTTTATAAGATAAGAGATAGATAAGAATGACTTTATTATCCTTAGAAAGGAAAATTGCCTTGGCTGTGGTACATGAGAGTAAATAATAAATAATCAAATATTGACCCAAACATGCCAGATTGCTCCAGGAATTTCTCAACTTCCCGGTTAGCTTATTGTGTCGCTGTCATTTTAGACAGGAGCTGAGCACTAATATTATGACAATAATTTTTATCACTTCATATAACCAGATGCCTGTTGTATTAAATAATGAAAGAGGAAAATGTAAATGAAAATTCTTTCCTATGGCACTTGTTGCAAATGTCCTATATTAGCTCATGTCGGGGAAAAGCACTACCTTTTTCAAAAGTGACATTAACATTTTTAGTTGTTTGAACAGGTGCATGTAATATAGGTGAATATTCAATCAAAGGCATCAACCATTATATGATTATGTGATTTTAAGATTTATGTCGTAACTATTCAGTCAAAAGTGTACATGAATGAATAGCTTCGATACTTGAGAAGCTCGAGCATTAACGATGGGATCGCTTACCATCAATGACCATAAGACGTACATGTATGCATCGGTGCTGACTGCATCTTCAGTAGTGTTCACCAACATACAGTGCAGTTCCTTTGATGGTATGAGATTTCATTGTTAATGCACAAGTTCTCAATTCTTGGTGTCTAACCTGTATATTTGATATTTCTTATCATCTTGTCGTTGAAAGTAAACCTGTACTGCATGCCATACTCGTCCGGGAGATAAGAAATGTTGGCACACGCTGAAAACAAAACCACAGAGGACAAATCATATAGGACAACTACAATAACGCTAAACTTCAGAAGTATCTTCAGTAGTATCATATGGGACAACTACAGTAACGCTAAACTTCAGAAGTATCTTCCGTAGAATCACATGGGACAACTATAGTAACACTAAACTTTAGTAGTATGCCCAGTAGTATCACATGGGACAGCTACAGTAATGCTAAACTTCAGAAGTGTCTCCAGAAGTATCACATGGGACAACTAAAATAACGCTAAACTTCAGAAGTATCCCCAGTAGTATCACATAGGACGACTACAGTAACGCTACACTTCAGAAGTGTATCCAGTAGTGTCACATGGGACAACTACAGTAACGCTAAACGTCAGAAGTATCCACAGTAGTATCACATAGGATAACTGCAGTAAGGCTAAACTTAAGAAGTATGCCCAGTAGTATCACATGGGAAAACTACAGTAACGCTTAACTTCAGAAAAATCTCCCGTAGTATTACATCGTACAACTACAGAAACGCTAAACTTCAGAAGTGTCTCCAGTGGTATCACATGGGACAACTACAATAACGTTAAATCTATTACCTCTGATGTTGAGAGAAATCATACTGACTGCAACAGCCACACAGCATCCACAGGTGTAGCCTTGGCAAGAACAGTCTGCGCTGAAAATGACTTTACTATTCACCGTTATCTGGGTTTGGAATCCATAGCCATCAGCTAAGCTGGTTGTGGTCAAACAGACTGAAACAGAAAACAACAGGCCTATTATAGTGGTGGACGATCTATGTAGAAAATGATATTTATAGTATTGTTGTAATGATGATAATTATAAAATTAGACTCTTCATTCTAAAAGTTACATTGATTGAGCAGAAATTACATTGTAGTGCTCTCCCTTCCTCACCCACCTATCCCCCAACACTTCCCAAAGCAACCTTCCAATATTAATAGGCGTTTCAATATAGTGGTAGATGTACTAGATGGTGGTCATGGTATATATAATGATGTTTTCGGGATGGCTGTAATGATGATAGATACAAAATTAGACTTTTCATTCCAAAAGTTACATTGATTGAGCAGAAATTACATTTTAGTACTGTCCTTTACCCCTCTCCCCACCCTCATCCCCAAAGCAACCTTCCAACATATAACAAGCTCATTAATATACTGGTGGATTATATACTGGATACTTGTAATTAAACTAACATGTGTGATGATGTTTACGGGATTGTTGTAATGATGATGAAAGATACAAAATTAGATTCTTTATTCCAAACGTTACATTGATTGAATAGAAATTACATTATAGTCCTGTTCCTTCCCCATCCACCCATTCCCCCCCCCCCNCCACCCTCATCCCCAAAGCAACCTTCCAACATATAACAAGCTCATTAATATACCGGTGGATATACTGGATACTTGTAATAAAACTTACATGTGTAATGATGTTTACGGGATTGTTGTAATGATGATGAAAGATACAAAATGATAAGTAGACTCTTTATTCCAAAAGTTACATTGATTGAACAGAAATTACATTATAGTC
The DNA here is from genome assembly GCA_033807755.1 of Ellobium chinense. NCBI lineage: Eukaryota > Metazoa > Mollusca > Gastropoda > Ellobiida > Ellobiidae > Ellobium > Ellobium chinense. The sequence goes on from JAWQUT010000743.1 coordinate 198,509, forward strand.
CTGTTCCTTCCCCATCCACCCACCCCTACCCCCAAAGCAACCTTCCAACAAATAACAAGCTCATTAATATAATGGTGGATTACTGGATACTGGGAATAAAACTTACATGTGTAATGATGTTTACGGGATTGTTGTAATGATGATGAAAGATACAAAATGATAAGTAGACTCTTTATTCCAAAAGTTACATTGATTGAACAGAAATTACATTATAGTCCTATTCCTTCCCCATCCACCCATCTCCAGCACTCCCCAAAACAACCTTCCAACAATAATAGGCTTGTCAATATAGGACAAGTCATACTTACATGCACGTTTCTGACAGTGATGATGATGATGATGATATAACTCTTGTTTCATTCTATTGATAAAGGCCTTAGAGCCGAAACGTTTAGATGTAATTTTCGGTCTTAATTCTTTACTAGATTTTTAATAAATTCCTTGAATTAAGGTTGAGCTTTTAATTTTTCTCAGTTTTAAATGATGATAATGATGATGATGATGATGATGGCTTTTCGTCTGGTTGTATAGAAATTATTGTATACTTGCCAAGTCCTGTTCAACTGTTATTCGTCATTGTTACTGTTCGCCTTGTTTCCGTTCCTTTGATATTTGTGTCTGCTCAAGCTGTTTCATGACTATTGATCAATTTTTTTTTTTTTTACTTTATGACATGTCATTCTTAGTTCATTTATTTCCTACATCTGACGAAGGACGCTAGTCCGAAAATTCGTGTATTAAATTTGTTAAATTGTTATAGTGTTTTTGACTTACTTATTTAATTCCAGTGTGGATAAATGTTTTGCAAATAATGATGATGATGATGATGATGAAGAGTAAGTAAAGGACATGCTGCAAATGATAAAGATTTTGAAACTGATGAAGCTTGTTTGGTCTTCTCTTCTATTTGCAGTTAATAGTAACAAGGACGACCGTGCTACTAGCCAAGATGTTCTTGTCATAATGGTGTCTCCTGTAGGGTTGTAATGCCAGTATGAATGGTAGTAGTTGTGGTGGTGTTGACGGTGGGGGTGGCGGAAGACAAAGAATACCAAGAAATCTAATAATATGTTTATACCTTTGTGATTTACTGAAATCGCTTTGGCGACAAATGTGTAACAGCATCCGCATGTATTTCCCTCGCATGAGCAGAGCCGCATATCCCTTGTTGAAAAGTCTGAAACATCAATGAAGATCCAGGTGACTGAAGAAACGTCTTTTTTTTTTAAATGTTCACTGAGTTGTTAAACATCAATGCGAGACAAACAAAGTAAAAGTAATGAAAAAGTAGATATGTTTTTCCTTTCTTCTCAATCCCAAGACATGAAATTCACTGCATAGATCGAAAACAGAATGTATTAACTTTAAAAAAAAAAACTCCATTCAACAAATGCTTCGATCCTTTACTTCCTGATATTCTGTGACAGTCTTCAGTTTTTGAGTACCATCCCGAAACCACCCGGCCACACTGCCCATCCCATACTGATTTAAGAAGAAGAAGGGAATCGCAAACTAGATTTTGTTTCATACCAACCTTGAGCAATTGCCAGAACATTTTTGTAGGCCGGATCTAAAGCACTTATAAATTCCATCACAGGGTAGTCTTGGAATATATTGATCATCCTCTCAAACCTAGTATGAAAGAGATAAGCAAATATGAACTTTGAAAGGCAAAACATCATTCTAAACATACATTTCACAGCATATAAATGTAGACCCATTCATCAAAAGATTTAACCACGATGTCAAATATTATAGGAAGTTATAGTCACAATATTCAACATCAGCATCATTATCATCATCATAAAAATAATAATGAAATTTGTAAGTTTCCTGTCTACGCTAATGCTTAAAAGCGAGTGACTTCACAGCATTACCCACCTAGCAAGCTAGATCGTTCAAGCACAATCTCGCATAGTATTCACCTTCGCAAAATTCATGTGGTCTTTTTGTAAAAATAAAGCTGTGTGCCCGAGCCAGTTTGGATATACAGTTCTTTTAAAAGTCAAATATTTATTAAGATATCAATACTAGAGCCAGATCATCACATCTACTACATAGAAGATTGCACGCTCAAAGTGTAAAGTGGTGCACTAATTATGGGGATGTATTACCCTCTTCACGTGACCAGCGAACCCACACCCGAAAACACCGCATAGTCTTCGTTATGTCAGAGCTTGCACATCAACTATGGGGTCAGTTACCTCCGTGCGATTTAGATTTTAACATCGCTGCTGAATGCATCCCTAGTAGCGTTCAACATGGAGTGTGAATGTAACTTATATTAAAGTAAAAGATCCCATCGTTAATGCGTAAGCTCTCAATAAATAAAAGTTCCTGCCGATAGGTTTGTTTTTTGTCTTACTTTGGTATCAAGAAATCTTGGGCAAGCTTCGATCCTGAAGACGACACACCGCCGATGGTCCAAGTCCCCAGGATCAGACAAACTCCTTGTAACAATCTTTTCAACATCTTTGCAGATACAGATATTAAAAATTGCTCTTGCACAGCACAGACGGGCAAAATGATGGCTATTGCTGTGAAAGAAAGGGAGAATCTGCAGCATATGGCAAGATATTTACGGCCAGCAGAAATCATAGATTTAATACCTGTCTGTCTGCCTGCCTGCCTGCCTGCCTGCCTGCCTGCCTGCCTGCCTGCCTGCCTGCCTGCCTGCCTGCCTGCCTATCTGTCTGTCTGTCTGTCTGTAAGGCCACTTAACTAAATTCCTGCCTGCCTACCTGTCTGATAGCCTGCTAGTCTCTCTGCCTCCATTACTGTCTTTCTGTTGGTTTATCAGTCCTCCTATCTCTCTATCTTCCTATCTGTCTATCCGCCTGCCTGTCTTCTTTCCAGTTTGTCTGTCTCCCTGCTTGCCTGTCTGCCTCCCTGCTTGCCTGCCTGCCTGCCTACCTGCCTGCCTTCTTCGTATATAAATGGTTATTATAAAAGCAACAGAGATGAATTCGCATAATATTATCCTTTTGAGACAGTTTCATTTTGGGACTTCGACCCTCATTCTTGTCTACTATAAGAATATGGCATGCTTATGTTGGCTATGATACACATCAAGACCTTACCTTACCTTACCTGCATTAATTTCTCCATAACTATATGTAACTATTTTGAGAACATACTACTGTAGTTGTGTAAGCAATGTAATCCTACAGAAATTGTCCAATGGTAAGAGGGTTAACATTCAATGTGACTACGTCTTAATATAATTTTTCAGGCACCACAGCAGCAGCAACTATATTCCAGTGAACTCTACAGCTTAGAAAGCTACATTCCAGTAAGATCACCTTGACAGACAGAACAACGGATGCGCATTAGAGCTTTCCTCCAGGTAAGATGAAAACCGAAAGTGGGTCACGGTTTGATGCTAAAATAGAACACTCTTTTCCTTGAACTATTTTCTCCTGAGGCAATACTAATAGGAAATTCCCGATTATTACTAATTCATCATTCTTTCAAGATCTCTGTTGTTTTTGTTGTTGTTGTTTTTGTTGTTGTTGTTGTTGTTGCTGCTGCTGGTGCTGCTGCTACTACTGTTGTTGATTTTTTTTATGTTTTTTTTTTGTTGATTTTGTCGTTGTTGTTTTTATTGTTGTTGTTGTTGTTGTTGTTGTTGTTGTTGTTCTTCTTCTTCTTCTTCTTCTTCTTGTTCTTCTTGTTGTTGTTGTTCTTGTTGTTCTTCTTGTTGTTGTTGTTGTCGCTGTTCTTGCTACCCTTGTTGTTGTGTTTGTTATTATTATTTTTATTTTTGTTGTTGCTGTTGTTGTTGTTGTTGTTTCTTCTTCTTCTTCTTCTTCTTCTTTTTGTAGATGAGGGAGATGAAGCTACTGCTGTTGCTGTTGTTTCTATTGTTGCTCTGATCGTCAGAATTGCCATAGTAACTGGAAGCGACTGTCGGTGTGACTGATGAGCTGGAAGTTTGACTGAATTATTAATTTATTGATTGGCATATTCGTTTTGTTTGCTCTGTCTACTATCTGTCATTTGCGAAAACTCCCAGTACATCACATTTCAATAAACCCTGTAAGCCTTGTAAAGTGTCCCCAGCCTCCCTCCCCCCCCCNTCTTTTTCTTCTTCTTTTCTTCTTCTTCTTTTTGTGGATGATGGAGATAACGCTACTGCTGTTGCTGTTGTTTCTATTGTTGCTCTGATCGTCAGAATTGCCATAGCAGCTGGAAGAGACTGTCGGTGTGACTGATGAGCTGGAAGTTAGACTGAATTACTGATTTATTGATTGGTATATTCTTTATGTTTGTTCTGTCTACTATCTGTCATTTGCGAAAACTCCCAGTACATCACATTTCAATAAACCCTGTAAGCCTTGTAAAGTGTCCCCAGCCTCCTCCCCCCCCCCCCCCCNATCTTTGCCCTCCTCGAACGTTATGGTTTACAAAAATATAATGATACTAGCTGAGGAACCCCACCCTGCCAGGGAAAAAAGGGAAGAGGGTGGGGGTGGGGAAGTTAGGGGAAAGGGATATCAAATGTCTACTGAACATTTTTTTTTTTTATGTTGTGCTTCTCCAAGATCCAAGTCACAAAATGAATCTTACAAAAGAAGATAGCCTAGACCTATTTAGGCAAATTCTCTCCCTATTCCATATGTAATAAACAATTCGTTGGCTGCAAGGCAAAATGGCGTATTGCTAAAAAAAACAACCATGACTTTTTGNNNGGGGGGGGGTGCCTGTCTACATCAAGAACTTACTATCCTGTAAAGGATTTAAGAAAATTCGAAATAGTTTTTTTTTGTTAAACACCATTGTGACCACCCGGCTCATCGCCACTTTCACCTAACTGGATGATATCAAAACATGACTTCAAGTCGCCTTAATGGAAATCTAACCACAGTCCATATAGAATCTGCAACAACATGGTGTTTAAAAGAACAAAGTTATTACATAATATGAAGAATTTGTAGGCCCTATGCCTATATCACAGAACTGACTAAGCCTGTATTTTAAGTAAATTTTACTTACAGTGCAGTATTCCCCTTAGTCGTACAGACAGTACACAGAACGTTGTTAAATGATGCAGTCAGTAAGTTGCTGTGCTTTGTATACGAATTTCTGTTATCTTCTGGTCCCGAAAAAGGGGGAAACACCAGTCCAACTCAAAGTAAATCGACGTGGCAGTATCTCCACGTACTATGTCACCGCTCCGGACTTTCCCAATTATGACAGTAAGATCATAAAACATCTTCGTCATTTACTTTGGGAAGTCGTGACTGTCATTTACCTGTAGACGCCCAGTCTTCTTATCTTGCAATCTTTGTGGCTGTTGTTAAGTGTTAATCATTGTGACGCTAAGGTCGAACCAGTGGCAATATGCATAATCTTTCCATCAACTATCGCGTTACATTAACTACAGTGACCACCACTAATGTTTTGTGAGTTTCTCGTGGCTACCGCAATGCGTTAACTAACGTGAGGATTATGCATACGGCCAGAGGTTTCACTTTCAGTACACTATGCTGAGTACGACCATAGAATAAATTTGCTTGTCAGCCCCAACCGTGTGAGGCGACGGTCAACTATTTGCAGCCAGGTGTCAGTTGATCGGCCAGCTGACAACACGTGCAGCGGTCATTATCGTATTCGTAACAATGGTCAAGCAGTCAGCGGGAGGCTGGGCCCAAGACGCCTCGCGCTACTAGAGTTAATTATTTTGTAACTTCTTTTGGATGCCCAACATGCTCCTTTGACAATAGTTAAATAACGGCTCTTGAGTTTTGAATCTTGAGGCGCTCGAGCGGAATTTAATCACTCTTACTACTACTACCTACGAGTGATGCGAATGTCGGTTTATCTCATTACGCCCTGTCCAAACCGACAGAAGTGAAAGATGGACTGGTTTGACTGTTATCAAACCGGTCAGTCTGCAGTTGACAGAGCAATAAAATAATATGGCATACTGCACTGTGGCGGTCGAAACCAGAGCCTCTTGCCCACAAAGAGGGGTGGATGGCGTTAGTAGAGTTAAATTTATGACATGAAATAACTACAATGTGTGCTCAGCTTACAGTGTCGTGGACAGCACACTCGGATTTTACAAGCCCCGATCGTCATTTTCTCAAAAAAGTTATAGGGTCATATAAGACCCGATCACCAGTGGCTGTATGTGAGTGCTCGGGTCTTATAAGACCCGATCACCGGAGTAAGTAGCTAATGTCGATCACCGCCGCAAGGGTTAGTAGTGTTCACTGTGGTTAACGCAACACCTTTACTACCGTATGGATTGTGCATACGGCCAGCTCCGGGTAACTATGGTAACATCACTGGTGGTTTGGAAGTTTGTATTTATCGCCACAGCCCAAAGTTAGACAGCATTGTGCCGACAGCCGGCTACAACCCTAGATTTAGCTGGTAAACCACATGGTCTTATTTTGGTTGTTCTTTTTAAAACCAATTATCAGTCCTTTTCTGCTTTACTCACATCTTCCTCCCCATGATCTATGTGAACAGCATGGCTACCAAGTGTCTTCTTCACAACTTGGTGTGTGTGTGATCAACAGGGTTGCCGACGCGTACCTGGCCACCATGGTCTCTCTTTGTAAACAACATGCTTGCCAGATGGGTTTTGTTTTTTTTCGCAAAAGCTTGGGCTGTATAAAATTAATTAATAAAATAAAAAAACCCAAAATATCCTCCTATTCCACAAAGTACCTTATATACATATTAAAAATGTTGATATTATTTTACCAAGAATTCGTAGTCTACACCAATTCCAATGATAATATCCGAAGTCATATCTGATGTAAAAAACAAAACAAAAAAAAAGCTCAGGATAATTATTTCAGCAGGAATTAGCTCTTTAAAAGAAAGACTGCCCATTATATGATTCCATTTTCCTTCGAGTTTCAGTATTCATGGAACACAATATTACATGCAACATAGACGATAGAATACACCTCTTCGTTTGGTTAATGTTATGTCATTCTAACAAAGCAAAAAAATAAACGGAGAGAAGCTAAAATAATTATGACGAAAATAAGTTTATTTACATAATATACAATTGATTTACATAACGTAGACACTTTTTCACATAATATACAATTTATTCACTGATATAATAATGTTTAATATAATTTTCAATTGGTCATAGAGTTCAAAATACAATAGCAGAACCTCGATATTAAGTGCTTATTTTAATAAGTACACCTCGTTATAAGGTATGAATTCCACATCTTTTTTTCTGAAGGTATGAAGATGCCAATAGCACCTGGCATAAAAATATGCAATTTTAAATAGTTCCTATAAAATCAGAAAATTGGCCATGGGGAGGGAGGGAAGGGGTTGGCTTTTTATTTCAAAGGCTTAGATAGGTGCCAATATATGTGTAGACTCAGAATAGGTGAGGATTAATCACTCAGGTATAAAATTTGTGGTTGTTGCTAGATGAGTAAGGTTACCCTGTTTACTGAGTGTTTACTGAGCCTAAAATATTAGGTTGTCTGCTTCACTGTCTAAGTACTCAAAATCTAACTGGTTCAGGTGCAGTTTTCTTTGTGTCAAAATTTGGAGGAAGAGCTAAACAACATATTTGGAAAGTATTTTGAAACGGCACCCCAGGATAAGTTAATGAGAGGTGTAAAACCTAATATAGCCAACAGTGAAAAATACATTGGCATCTTCATACCTGAAGACATTGGCAGTTTTAAGAGAAGACCAGGAGCAAAGTCAGAGCAGGGCAGAGCAGGGCAGAGCAGGCTGTACGTGAGGTGGACAGAAACGTGCCTAACTACCTCGTCACAGACCAAATAATTACCCTGAGTAGTCGCCCCTCCCTCCCGCTTTCTCCAAGCAAATCCACTCTAGCTTGACGACACCATCTTCATTCGGGGTCCCCTGGTTACTCATCTGTTTTCTCCTCACCATGGTCTCTGTGAACCACATGGTTACTCATCTGTCTTCTCTTTACCATGGTCTGTATGAACCACATGGTTACGCATCTGTTTTCTCTCCATCATGGTCTCTGTGAACCACATGGTTACTCATCTGTCTTCTCTTTACCATGGTCTGTGTGAACCATATGGTTACTCATATGTCTCCTCTTTACCATTGTCTGTATGAACCACATGGTCACCCATCTGTTTTCTCTTCACCATGATCTGTGTGAATCACATATTTACTCATCTGTCTTTTCATCACCATGGTCTGTGTGAATCACATATTTACTCATCTATCTTTTCATCACCATAGTCTGTGTGAATCACATATTTACTCATCTGTCTTTTCATCACCATGGTCTGTGTGAATCACTTTACTCATCTGTCTTTTCATCACCATGGTCTGTGTGAATCACATGTTTACTCATCTGTTTTCTCTTTCGTACGGTCTGTGCGAACTGGTTATTCATCTGTCCTCCTGCTTTGTTATAGATCCCAGCTTAAGTAAACGATACTTGCTAGTAAAGTAACAAGTGTACTTAAGACCATACGATACAAAGTCAGTATTGAGCGGTAATGTTAAGTTAATTAACGGTGTAAGCGTAATGGGATTAACAGCTTGACCTCATTACGAGGTAAAACACAGGTCAAGCTTAGCGCGTAAGTGCTTGAATGTTAAGTCAGGAATAGAGGCGTTTCAGACTCAGGTTCAAGTGTTCCCATGACCGTCATGCTATCTCACTGAGGATGCGTCTATACGTGCTGTGCTATCGCTTTCAAAAGATCTCTTAAGACCCATCTGCTAACAGTGCTGGTGTGCTACATGTTGAGTAATACAGTATAACCTCCTGATCTCAAACTTAATTATGTTGAATTTTCCTTGATATCTTTGCACAGCTCTTTATATCAATCAGTCAATCAATCAATCAATCAATCAATCAATCAATCAATCAATCAATCAATCAATCTAGCAAGCATGCAACCAAGCAAGTAATCAAGCAAGCAATATATAGATATACCTAGATATACATATTATAGATATACACATAGATATACATATAGATTATGATATGTATAGATAGATAGATAGATAGATAGATAGATAGATAGATAGATAGATAGATAGATAGATAGATAGATAGATAGANTTTGAGCTGCCCACTGAACCCAAAGATTTAGCTTTCACCCAGACCCATACCAGATTGAAGCTCATTACGTGGCCCAAATTTTAAGACTTACCCAACCCTTGCAAGCCCGATGAAATTTTGAGCTTGGTTGCTATTTGTAAACAGAGCCTATATTTTTCACTGGTCAACGCCAAACCCCTCCTCTTCCGCCTGAGCACACCCTTGACCTGGTAGTTCCAGCCCTGGGCTAAATAGTGCCTGGTAAAATAAAGTAAAATGAACACAGATTCCCATGATATCAAAATTTCCCCCCTGGAGCCCTTATTACTGGAAGCAGGGCATGCCAAAAGAGGGAAAAGGGAAGATGAAATATACCCCCTAAGTTGTAGGACCACAAAGTGAAAGTAGACTTACAGGCCTGTAACCTAACTACCTCGTCACAGACCAAATAATTACCCTGAGTAGTCGCCCCTCCCTCTCGCTTTCTGCAAGCAAATCCGCTCTAGCTTGACGACACTATCTTCATTCGGGGTCCCCTGGTTATCTGTTTTCTCCTCACCATGGTCTCTGTGAACCACATGGTTACTCATCTGTCTTTTCTTCACCATGGTCTGCGTGAACCACATGGTTACTCATCTGTCTTCTCTTCACGATGGTCTGTGAGAACAATATGGTTACTCATCTGTGTTCTCCTCATCATAGTCCGTGTGAACCATATGGTTACTCATATGTCTCCACTTTACCATGGTCTGTATGAACAACATGGTCACGCATCTGTTTTCTCTTCACCATGATCTGTGTGAATCACATATTTACTCATCTGTCTTTTCATCACCATAGTCTGTGTGAATCACATATTTACTCATCTGTCTTTTCTTCACCATGGTCTGTGTGAATCGCACATTTACTCATCTGTCTTTTCTTCACCTTGGTCTGTGTGAACCACATATTTACTCGTCTGTTTTCTCTTTCGTACGGTCTGTGCGAACTGGTTATTCATCTGTCCTCCTGCTTTGTTACAAATCCCAGCTTAAGTAAACGATACTTGCTAGTAAAGTAACAAGTGTACTTAAGACCATACGATACAAAGTCACTATTGAGCGGTAATGTTAAGTTAATTAACGGTGTAAGCGTAATGGGATTAACAGCTTGACCTCATTACGAGGTAAAACACAGGTCAAGCTTAGCGCGTAAGTGCTTGAATGTTAAGTCAGGAATAGAGGCGTTTCAGACTCAGGTTCAAGTGTTCCCATGACCGTCATGCTATCTCACTGAGGACGAGTCTATACGTGCTGTGCTATCGCTTCCAAAAGATCTCTTAAGACCCATCTGCTAACAGTGCTGGTGTGCTATATGTTAAGTAATACAGTAGAACCACCTGATCTCAAACTTAATTATGTCGAATTTTCCTTGATATCGTTGCATAGCTCTTTATATCAAACAATCAATCAAGCAAGCAAGCAAGCAAGCAAGCAAGTAAGCAAGCAAGCAAGCAAGCAAGCAATATATAGATAAACGTAGATATTCATATAGATAGATAGATAGATAGATAGATAGATAGATAGATAGATAGATAGATAGATAGATAGATAGATAGATAGATAGATACAAGTGATGCCCCGACAGTTTTGTTGCCTCAGGCCCCGCATCATATTAACCCGGCCTTACATAGTGGTAGTGGTAGTGGTGGTGGTAGTGGTAGTGGTACTGGTTACGGCCCTGGACAGAGTACAGTATTAGGTTTCTCTTTCTATTTCCGTCATGACATGGGCATACAGTATGATTATGCAGGCTTAAAAGTAATTCCACACGGCATATTTTACATGGCTGACTGATCATGATTGTTTTATCGACCATGTTAATGGATAAGGTCGTATTTCCCGAACTGAATCAAATGGAAATATTGACATCAATTTCGTTCAGAATTTTAAACCTCTGTTGATGATATTGGTGAACTTCTAATAACAATTCAAATGAAGGGCTCCAAGACAAAACCCATTATAAGTAAGATGTCGTGGCAAAAAAGACCAGATACGAAGCAATTTTTTTTTTTTTTACAAAAGTCGAACATTTCATTCTGAAATATCGTTGGACAAAATAATGTCCTTTTATAGAATGGAAATGTATATATGTATACGAACTATAACTACTGCTGCCTAAAGTAGGCAGAACAGTTAAACACTTGAAGTAGATGGAAAATGCATTTTCTAATGAAGCCTCTAAGATCATGAGCACTTTATGGGGAGTTTTTTTAAAATAAGAAAATAGGACTTTCATTTCGTTGGAAAATTGCTTTATAGTGCCCTACAACATTATATATCTCGTTCAGACATAGAACAGTATACTTTATGCATATAAACACACAACACTACAGGTAAAACCCATAACCAAGTCATTGCTAGTCGTAACAATG
>JAWQUT010000743.1:210213-221537 GCA_033807755.1 Ellobium chinense
GAGGTGGAGGGGATTTTTTAAATTATAATATTAAGCAAAATATATCGACAATTATTAAGGATTTTCACTATTTGACCCCGTCTCTAACCCCTCCCCATCATCCCTCCCTCTTCCAGACGCAGCCCCTCCACATCAACCATACCAAATGGTAAGGCACCGCCCCTGTCGACCTATTACACCTGCCTGACTGGACAGTCATCTGGTCAACGGCCAATTTGTCCGCTGCTGAGTACCTGCGAACAGATGACCCGTTTCAGAAACCACTACTCTGCAAATGCTGCTTCACTACATACTAGAAGTGTAGAGAGACCTGGTACTTTCATGAGAGGAAAGTAAAGCTGCTTTCAGTCAGAGCAAGATAGATGAATCTATTGTTTTCAGAGTTCCACATGTTATACGATGTCTATTGATTCTGCAAGGCAGAGGAGGTATGCACTGTGATTTTTGCTGTAGCTGTAGTTGTGAATTAGGCAGGGGTGTCTTTTGAATTTGACTCAGTCCAAGTTCTTTATAGATTAATCATTCACTCGGCAGTACATGTATTTTGATCCCAGGTATTATTGTCTTTCTTCCGAATTAGGGACAATAATAATCATTGTAATACCAATAAAGATAGTAATAATAATAATGTTTAATATCATGCAGTCAGTCAAAATTAGGCTTATGTCGCTAGACTAGAAACTGAGACATCTGGCGCTGAATGTGAAAAGGATAATTTAGTATCAAATTTTTATTTGTTGCTGAACTCCAGAGGTAAAATCATTGCATACATACAAACACTGATTTTATAGGCAAATGATCAGTAACTGAAGGTAAAGCTGAATTTTTGTGAGGCATTTAGATGAGTTATATAGCATGAAATGCTTTTTCAATCACGTTTTCCTCAGAATATACATTGCATAGGCTAACCCCTTGCAGTTCACATGAACACATGTTTATCTCGAGTAGAAACATTTTTTTTTACACCTAACTATGGTACACGCATTAAACTTTCAAGTCATATCAATAATATGATTAAACCAAACAGCGACTTTTGCATCATTTTGACTGACTCCGAGACAATGATAATTTTATTGAACACTGAACTCTCGTATTTTCGAGACTTCCACTACGGTACAAGACTAGAGAGCATTACATATAAAGTAAAAAAAAACCGAAATGTGTGGTTGAATTCTGGTGGAGACTACTTCAACAGTGGACATGGTGAAGTCTTCGTGACATTTAAAAAAAACCCTCAATATTCGGGTTTATGTCGACGCATAATGACCTCCGAGCGGAAAAATTTATCTTTGCAGATTGGTCAAGCAGGGCTAACATTCGCGATGGTCAACATCTATCTTACTTTCTTGGCCATCAATGTTGTTGAATAAAATATGATAGTTAAGAAAAAAAGCATTGCTGAAATATCGAGATATTTTTTCGAAATGGGAATGAAATGTTTCTTGTGGCTGTTGTAAATCACAGGCCTACATAAGCACAGATGTTTAAAAATGTTAATGAAAAATAAGATAACAATAGATCTAGTCCTTGTGGATGTCTTGTTTTCCTCACACTTTAAACTGTTATATCCAGTAATGATCAGCAGGTGTGTTGGCTGACCTCTTGTATTTTGCAATTCGTCTTTGGAGGGCAAATTTTCTAACAGTTTTTAACTATTTTGAAAACTGAAATTTTAAGTGGGAAGCGAGAAGCGGGGCGGGAAGCGGGAAGCGGGAAGCGGGAAGTGGGAAACGGGAAGCGGGAAGCTAGAAGTGGCAAGCAGGAAGCAGGGAAAGGGTGGAAGAATGGGTAAGTGAGAATTTTCAGATGAAGAAGGTTTGTGTATTGGGTAAATGTGAGCGAAAGCACTACGAGTACAAGATAGGAAAGCGTGACAAAGCAGAGAGAGTTGGAGCGACAGAATAAGGGTACATAACGTCTTTTTGAAGTACTTCCTGATATATATAGGTATTCTTCTTATTTTGCTTACATTTGTAATGTATAATGAACACTGAACTGAACTGAACCGAACTGGTATGGTGCACTACTATCTAACGATAACCGTCCCGACGAGCGAGTCCATAGGTAAGAAGGGAAGCAATTCCACACTACTGTTAAGTGTGTGAGTTATCTCCCAATGTTCTCCCTTGCAACTTAGATGTGTAATTCCTTGCATATTACTGACACCTACTGTTTTTTGGTTGTTGTTTTTTTTTCGGCCTTATGAACAAAAATATGTTATTCTATTAATTCTTCTGTTAATTCTGAATATTTTTCCCATGAAGGTTAAAGCAACTCTATTGTCCGATTTTTCAGAGGGAAGAAAAAGTGGGGCACAGGGACGAGGGCGGTGTCAATGCCCAAAATGTTTGCAAATCTCTTTCATAAGGAGTCACCTCGCCATTTGATTTGGTCCCCATTTATTTTTCATTCGGCTAGTTTTGACCGCGTGCTAATACATAACCTAGGCCTAACACAATTTATTTTTATATCTAAAAGAGACAATGTGTACCTGAAACTTTAATATTGGATTCTTTATCTAGACTAGATCACAGGTCTTGTCACACATTTCTATACTCAGACATTGACTGGCAGAAGATCAAAAAAGGGGATTTTATATACTAGCGGATTGAAAGGATGAATAAAAGCAGTGATCTGGTTTATTAACAGGTGCCTGAAACGGTGCAAGTAATGATCCCAATATAATATCCTAGTATAAATTTTTATGGACTAATGTATATAAGAGTGTTACAATATATTGCTTGCTTGCTTTCTTTGCTTGCTTGCTTGCTTGCTGGCTGGCTGGCTGGCTGGCTGGCTGGATGGATGGATGGATGGATGGATGAATGGATGGATGAATGGATGGATGGATGGATGGATAGCTGGCTGGCTGGCAGGTTGGCTGGTGTGTTGTTTTGGTCACTCTTTTCGATATATATGGATTTTCTTGTAACTACGATTTTGGTCTCTTATCTTTTAACTGACAGCCATGTATTCAATACTTTGGTCCGCGGTCATTTTCAAATTATGGATACATTAAGTCGTAACTCTCTTCGTCCAGGTTTTAAGGTCCAGACCAGTCAGAAGACCTATACCATAGACGTCCAAGACAACCAGAGAAGAACTCTCAGAATTAAGATAGGCAAACGGATAAGAGAAAATAGGGGACTGAAGACAAATCACAGTTAACAGAAACAGGGGCAAAAGCATCCACAGCCCATCATGACGTCAGACCTGTTCAGAGAACAATACCGTCGGAGCGAGAAAGCCAGGCAGAGAAACAAGCTGGAGGAGAGAAGGATGGTGCATGATATCGAGTCCAGGAACGGCCTCCGTGCCTTCCATGAGTACAGAGTAGAAGTAAGTTATAAGAATGGGCTTTCTGCCTTGCATAATTGCAGAGTAGAAGTAAATTATAAGAACGGTCTCTGTGCCTTGCAAAATTACAGAGTAGAAGTAAGTTATAAGAATGGACTCTGTGGCTCGCATGAATACATAGTAGAAATTATAAAAACGACCTCTGTGCCTTGCATGAATACGGAGTAGGTCATAAGAATGGCCTTCATGCCTTGCATGAATACAGAGTAGAAGTTATGAGAACAGCCTCTGTGTCTTGCATGAATACAGAGTAGAAGTTATAAGAACGACCTCTATGCCTTGCATTAATACAGAGTAGAAGTTATAAGAACGGCCTCTATGCCTTCCATAAATACAGAGTAGAAGTTATCAGAACGGCCTCTATGCCTTGCATGAATACAGAGTAGAAGTTATAAGAACGGCCTCTATGCCATGCGCGAATACAGAGTAGAAGTTAAAAGAACAGCCTCCGTGAATACATGAGTACAGAGTGGAAGTTAGTTACAGGAACGGCATCCCTGCTTTGTTTCAGTATAAAGTAGAAGTATTGAGGACAACATATTTTTTTTGTTTTGCAACAGTGCAGAGTAGAAGTAAGTGGAACGGACGGCCTTCACGCTTTTTTATGTGTACAAATCATTTTTTGTAAATGCAGAGGAAGAAGTGAGGTAAAGAAAAGTATTGGTTTCTGTGCTTTTGTCAGGAATACGTGACAAATTAGGCCCAAATGCAAAGAGCAGTCTCTATACGATCAGTAGAAATTGGGGGTAGGTCTAAAAAATAACCAAAATGCTATGGTACGATTTATTAATATATTCCAAACAGACGAGCCCAAGCAGAAACGGAAATTAGCTATACTCTGTTTCAATATTTTAAAAAGCTACAAAACTGGCATGTAAAATTGTGCATCTCCTGGCAAATTATCAACGTTGGCAGATAGGTACAAAGGTATGAGTATTCCTTTTTTTTTATTATTATTATTTGTTTTTGTTTTTAATGTTGTTTTTTTTTATTTCTCTTTTTCATACTTTCTGAACTTTTGATACATATTGTAATGTGGTTGGCTTCGGCCTAAATAAAGTTGAACTTGAACTTGATGTTAATGAAATAAAAGAGTTGCCTTTGTGCACCGGACACAGCATTGAACTTGAGTTCAACCCAGAACTCCGACGAATATCGTAGGAAATATCCTGGGGTTCTCCCATCTATTGCTTGAACTACGGATAGAGGCATAGTTAGGAGTAGGACTGGGAAAAAGAAAATCAGCCTTGGGACAATCTTTAGACTTTTAGACATTGATTGTTATTTTCTTGGAACTCCTTAATGCAGTGCTCACCTTAAACACCAGGGAAAAGTTGGGAGAATATACTTGTCATGTTTGCGTAGACAATCGACGACACCGCCGTATTATGCCTTATTTTCCCAGCAGGCTGTGAGCCATTTCTTTCTTTCTTTTTTTCTTTCTTTCTTTCTTTCTTTCTTCCTTTCTTTGTTTCTTTCTTTCGTTCTTTCTTTCTTTCTTTCTGTCTCTTTCCCCTAAATTCCCTCTCTCTTTTTCTATGTTTATCTCTTTCTCCTTCTCTCTTCCTCTCTTTTTTGACTTCAAAAATGGCACGATAATGAGCGTACGAAAAGTCACCTTATACGGACCCCAGAGCTATTATTACCACCACGTTTCTGACCATGTGATTAAAATGGTGACGGTCATAACGTCCTTACCAATTTTTTGTCTTGCTCTTCCACACCGCAGATGGTGACCAGGGAGCAGAGGAAGATCGCCAAAGAGCTGGAGAAAATACGAGATGGGTTGAGGCTCCATAAGTATCGCCTATCAGTGGGACCCCAGGGGCGTGACGGAAAGAGGGGTAAGTCATTATTGAACAGCAAAAGGAGAAACACACGGACAGTTTATAAACAATTGTTTTGCAGCCAATCAAAATGAGAATTATGTCGCTAGGAACTAAGATGTCAGGGTCAGAAAATACTGAGACCACCCGATATCAAATTTTCGCTGGTTTCAGAAATCATAAGTAAAACCATTATGAGCAAATGATCAGTAAATGAGGATAAATGTGAGCTCCTAAAGGACATTTGATGAATTATGTAGAATAAAACTGTTCTTCAATAGCCCAGAAAAACCCCAAAATTGTTTTTTCCGTTATCTGGTATGACCCCATCTTCACTTCAAACCACCATATCTTAGGATAGAATACTGTTGGGCCAAATATTGCTTCACTCAATAAAGATACCTAGCCTGCATTAAGCTTTCATATCAAACTAATGACATGGCTGAAGCAAAGGGCCATTTAAATCTTAAGTTGACTGGCTGTAAGATATTTTAACCCTGTCATAGTCCAAACAGACAGACAGACAGACAGACAGACGGGCTTACCACACGAAAGACAGACAGACAGACAAAAGAGATACACTGTGACCATCCACAGATGGACGGACAGACGGTAGAGCGAAAGACAGACATACTGAGATAGACAATAATAACAATACATTTACTGTGCAAAGGTCAGTTATCGAATTACTATTATCATAAGGGAAGGGAGGTAAGAGATAGCCTCTTGTTTTGACTAACACTAAATTACTGTTACAACAGAGGTTGAGTAACGGGTCTTGAACTGTGTGATTTGTACCCGTGATGTAGTAGATCAGTCCTGTCTATAGACAGACAGGCTAGAGACAAGGTAGATATGCAGGCAGATATGGGTAGGCAGACAGACAGGCAGGCAGACAGATGAGTAGGTGGATAGGTAGGCAGGCAGGGAGGAAGGCAAGCGGGTAGGTAGGTAGGTAGGTAGGCAGACAGGCAGACAGCAGGCAGGTAGGTAGATAGGTAGGTAAGTAGGTAGGTAGGTAGGTAGGTAGATAGGTAGGTAGGTAGGTAGGTAGATAGGTAGGTAGGTAGGTAGGTAGGTAGGTAGATAGATTGATAGGTAGGATGTTGGGCAGCTTTATAGTCGATTAGATAGACCGTCTCAAAAGTAAAGAAGAATCACTGGTACCAAGATTTTTCGACAAAAGTCTTGCTTGCTTGCTTGCTTGTTTGCTTGCTTGCTTTAACTGGCTTTTCTGTAGCGATCTGAGAAAATCCAGCCTTGAGATGTGGATTCATACTAATATGGCGAAAATAATGTCATACGCACACAGTGTTTAAAAGTCTACATCCTCTGCTGTACTAAAAGTCAGCTATTCAGTTAATCTATGCCCCCAAACTATAATTTCAGGTTGGGTACATCCCTTAGCCACAGCACGGCCTGGCAAGTCTCCTCCTCTAAAATCTTCCAAGCTCCGACCTCCAATCTCGACCCTGATATCGGAAAAGTCTAAACACAAAGCCTTGGCGTCAAAATCGCCCTCCGTTAATCAGAGTCCGACTCGCGGTAGCTACACGAATCGCAGTTCGCCTGCTAAGAATATGGGTAAGCGTCGAAGACGTCACAACAGCGACGATGACAGCGATAGCGATGACGACGATGATGAAGATTATGACAATGGTGATCCCAATGCCATGCCTGACCCGGAAGTTCTCAAAGCGATTTTGCAAGGCGTCGTCAACTGCTGGGAAGAGACGGTGGTGGCAGCGTCGGATACCACGGGTCACACAAAGGGGGGATTTGTTATACCTAGAGATATTCAGGGCTTGGTGGAGAACAATATGGAGCTGCAGGAAGCCGAGACGCCGCAAATTTCACCCCGAGATGGAAAACACCTGATTGGAACCCAATATCAAACCAAACATACGACTCGCAAGCCTTCAAAAGTGGACCATTCGCTTGGCCAGTCGAGCAGCGGAGTGAGAGAAAACCAGTCACTCAACCAGTCGGGCGTTGGAGTGAGAGAAAGTGGTAACTTTAATCAGATTTCAGATTACGAGAAGCGGGCGAGCTCTAGAGCTTCTAAAAAGAGCTGCGGGAGCTCTCGCTCTCGCAAGACGGCCTTGCCGCCTTTAGATAACAAGGACGGCAATATTGTCGGTATTCACAATGCAACACCCGCAGACAACAATGGAGCGAAAGAAAAGAGAGGAGCCAATCATTTTTATGGCAGTGAAAGGGGGGATAACCTTGAAGATCGAAACCCCGGACGGAGCAACAATGACAACAGTGATATTACGGCCCTTGGGAAGGGCGGCAGACAGGATATTGCAGATAGACACGAGACTCAGCTATCGCAGACAAAAACGGGCGAATCGAAGGCGGTGGCAAAATCATCGGCACGAGGGCAAGAAAAGGCGGACGAGGGCTTCGAGAGGGTGGCAGCTCTCCAATCAAGTGGGCAAATTTACACAGGAGAATCGCGGAGATTAAGTTCTCTGTTGGCTGCTTCAGCAGGTACACACCCGGCCGAAGCTGAACAGGAAGACTTTCCCTATCACGTACCTTACCGATATTCACGGCCTAATGAGACAGTAAATCAGGGTTTGCCGAAAAAGTCCGTGACTCGATACGGGAATCACGAACAAAACCGCAGCCGTGACACATCCGCAGGTGGTTTAAGCGCGGCCACACTCAAGCCATTGTCCTCCACGTCGTTACATTCCACCACGCGGCCTGGGAACAAGAGCAGCCGTCAACGTGATTCGGAGTCCAAGCACGCACCGCCTTCTCCTTCTGTCTCATCGACCCCTCGTCTTCCAAGCATTCCCAATAGTTATAACAGTAGCAGCACCACTACTACCAATACCAATACAATAACAGCAGCATCAGCAACACCAACAACGACGTTAACAACAACCACCTCGTACAACGACGACGGTCTCTTTTACAAAAATCCCAAACTTCATATTTATCATGGTTCGCCGAAATCCAGCAGAAAAGACAAATCTGGTCGACACAATGCGCATTCTTCGTCCTTAGCCCGAGAAATAGGAGAAGGCGAATCAGAACAATACAGCCTAAGATCACACGGCGAAAGTGAACCCCTTAGTGTAACCTCAAGTGCCGGTATACCTGATAGCCAAAATAACAATGGCTGTCTGAAGACGAAAGTAGCGGCGAGGCAGCCTGTTGACAGGGACGCTACGCTAGATCTGGGCAGACACGAAAAGAACGGCAGACGTTTCAGCAGAAATACGCGCATTATGGACGACATGAGCCGCATGTGAACCCGCACGATCTGGTTTACCTCTTTGTATGATATGATTTTATCTAGGCCTATAAACGAATCATGACTTCTTCGACTAGGTGCATAACAATTTTAATGCGCATCGAGTGTCGGTTAGGTATGAATTATTGACTGGGTGTTTAAAATCTTTATACCTCCTCAGTGTGCCTTTATCTGGGGGTATAAATTCGTGCACCTCTTTCAAAAACTGACTTGTTATCTGATACGCTTCATAGATTATGCAGACTAGAATAAAAGAAACGGCGTAAGGAGAATGTGTTACCGTATACCTGTGTGAAAGTGGTACATAATATTTCAATAGGCCCATAATACTTTTATTCTTTTTGATATAAATTCCTAGTGGCTTATTAAGTTCAAGATATGAGAAGAAGACGCATTAAATATACGAACGTGAAATAGCACACCCATTTGTATCCTGATACCATCCAAATACTTTGTCGATTATAGTTTTTATAGCTAGCAAGCAAAGATTTCTTTACTTTGTAGCTTCGTGTTCTATCCTAGCTGAGATTATTCTAAGGATAATAGCGATCGATTTCATGATATCGGTAGAGGTGTTCAAGGTTATTCATTTTGCTGTGTTGTACATGTAGAGTGTCCCCTTAGACTCCTGGAAGAAAAGTGGTAGGGAGCCGTGATTCAAAGCGGACAGAAAGACTGTCTTGGTGATTTAAAGAGAGCAGTAAGACTATAGCATTATCGATGTATATCGCCTGGTAGAAGGTCAAACACCCTGAACTGTGCTTACAACATACACTCTCAACAGAAAGATTATTGGCCAGTTGGAATCCCACCATTGTTGAGGAAAGTGCCAAAGATTGTGTGCTTTTGAGAAGCAACTCGAGAACATAATTATATATATTGTGTCATATTTTTAACACACTGCGAAATATCAAGGAGAAATAATAAAAAACGACACAGCTAGAAAAGCAAAGGATGTCCATTATCTAATATCGACTTCGTGGAATTTGGAACATACTCTTTCATCATTCCCAGGAAGGGCGTGCAGTAGTGACAAATTTCAAGCTTGTAGCTTAAGCAAACAGGTATGCCTGTGAATGTCGTTTACTTGTGAATCGAGTTTAATATTGAGGAAGTGAATGCATTATACCCACATGAGAACAACATTCATGAGTGGTTGTTAACTACTTAAGGTTGTAATCAAATATATGACAGTGCTGGGTATTCCTATGCCATTGTGTAGGGATATAGAGTATTGTGAGATCCTGAAAGCTGACAATAGACTTTAGACGAGTCAATAAGGATATGCATAACTATTCTTGAAAGTTTATCCAGACGAGTTTCTCTGTGAGAGATTATGTAATGCATGTGGAAGGACAGGACCTACACTAGTAAGGTTAGGAATTCATATATAAAACTGCAAGACGTTGACCTGTCCCTCGGTTTTAATACTTAAACAGTTGGAGGAGCAGTGCCAAGAGCTTACGTTGGAAAAGTGCCCAGGGTATAATATTGCAATGTCAACAATGGTGCTCTGGCCGTGTTTGTTTTAAATTCATGACGTGGAATAGACGTGATTACGGATTGTGGTGTTCTGCAATTCTGGCATAAGCTTTGATTTTGCATAGACCCAGAGACTGTTAAAAAACGATTCGTTGGCAAAAGGATAAAAGTTTAAAATTGTTGTAGCTTAAATGTTGTGACATTTTGATATTCTCCTGGCCACAAAGTGCAATTGTACGATAGCAAAGAGGTGCCAGTAGCGAAAAAGTGAGCGATATATACATCTCGAAGAAGGAGCAGCTCGTTATTAATAAAAAAAACAAAAAACAAATTACATCATAGAGGCGATCTAGATCGCTGTCAAATCTGAACAGTTGTTGAGATTCCATAGCAAAGAAAATTCTCTGGAATCTGCATAACAGTAGCGAGATTTCAAGTTAGATAACTTCCAGCTCGAAGGAACAGCTTCACATTTCTCCAAGACATCCTCATAGCTGCTTTACTCCTTGACCATAGAAGTCATCCAAGTCTATCTGTGTAAAGACAGAAACTCTTAAAAGAGTGTTTCAAAGGAAACTGAGAACCAGTTTTCTAAGACAGGAAAAGCATCGTAGGCTACGGGATCTTCCTAAGGCAGCCATGCAGTCCGTTAAGACAACCCAATCTAAGTCGCCCAGACGAGCGTCTATGCCAGCCGCCACCACCATCAACACCAAGCGACGTGGTTCTGGAGCTACCGCCCCTTTTGATAGTACCAATGCAACGACAACGACGGCCAAATCAAACGCAGCCAAAGCGACGGCAGTAAAGTCACTAACATCAACTTCACCATCAGCACCTGCAGCAGCAGTCACGCCAACAGCAACGGCGCCACCGCAGGCAGCACCAGCGACAGCATCGACAACAGCACAGTCTCAGTCTACAACAGCCTCTGAGTTACAAAAATCCCCCTTCGTGCTCACCCCTGTTTCACAGGTAAAGATAGGATAAAATAAGATAAGATAATAATATTAAGATAAGATACACTTGACTGATCCTTCACATGAAATTTGGATCATACAAGTGCGACTCACTATCATAAACAGCATAGAATTTGAGCATGCCGCCATAGGGCGTGTTTGTATCATATAATATATTATTATGTGCAGTATTAAGGATTTTAGTTTAATTTATATGTGGTGCTGTTTCGTTGTCATATCACTGTCGTATTGCCGCTGTTGTGCACGAGTGTATGGATGTATGTGTGCGTATGCTTTTTCTGTGTCTGTACCTGCGTGTGGTTGCGTTCACAATCGTGTGGTTATATGAGCGCGTGTGTGTGTGTGTGTGTGTGTGTGTGTGTGTGTGTGTGTGTGTGTGTGTGTGTGTGTGTGTGTGTGTGTGTGTGT
>JAWQUT010000743.1:221987-234300 GCA_033807755.1 Ellobium chinense
CACACACACATTTCCATTTCCAGTCCGAAAGTTAATATGAGAAAGATTTACTTCTACCCGTCACCAAAATGGAATTTCAACAGTCCGGTTTACTGTAGGAAAACAAAATGTGGACATGTTGAAAGCAATTTACAAATTTGTTACAACAATGCGAACAAAACAATGCACCCGATAGACGTATGGTTGTCTTTTTTTTTTCCAAGGAAAACAGAACATGAACTATTGAAAACAGAGAGTTCTTAAGAGCAGAAACAGGAAATACTTTTCCGGCATGCCATCGGGGGATCAAGGATTGATCTGAATACCAAGGCTTGGCTTTATAGATGATTTGAACACGACCGAACAAACGATGGGGAAATACCATCTCCGTATATCATTAGCGACCAAAGAAAAAAAAATGACTAGAATCAAAGCTTGAAGTGAATAAACAATGGGGAAATACCATGTCTGTTTTTCATGAGCGACCAAAAAGTTAAAAAGAAAATGACTAGAATCAAAGCCTGAAGTGAAATCGTAGCCACCAATCTCTCCTTCCATGACAAGGAACACTCTATCATATTATTCAGGGGTCACTAGCCACTCATGAGTTCATACAAAGCTACCATTTGTATGCTGATCATGTCTGTTGTTCTTTTTGAGTTTCTGAGTTTGATTGTGATCGATACTGGTATTGCCGGAAGTTTGAAATGAGATGGAATGTAGGAGGGCAAAATCAGATAGATCGCGAAGGTAGGGGAGAGGATAGACCTCACGTGGATTTTGCCCACACTTTCCCTTACTCCCTTACTATACACTTTGAAGTGTTATGGCATTCTAATAGCAGCGAGGCCGAATGATTGCGAAGTTGGGTTCACGATCTTAAGGTCGTGGGTTCGATTCCCGACTCCGCTCGCGTTGTGGGTGCCTTAGGAAAGCATTTCATTCACATTTTCCTCAGTCCACCAGTCTGTAAAGTGGGTACCTGATTATAAGCAGCGATGGATATTATCAGTATGCTAGTGATCAGCGCCTATAAATGGCAGCCCGACTGTATGCTGCCCAGGGAGTTCAGAAAGCCTTAGAGCGATCGTTAATAATAATAGTGTGAAATTATAATGATACTGTAATAATAGTGCTGGCGTAATAATAGTGTAAAGTCGCGAGACTTATAAATCGCATTATTTTCCCAACAACAACAACAGCAACAGCAACAACAACAACAACAACAACAACAACAACAGCAACAACATAATTAAATCGTTTTTCTTCCGCCAAGTGAATTCGGGAAGTGCGTCAGCTTCTCGACCTTGTTTATTAAATCTGCCGGACTTCCGGACTTCGATCTTTGCCCCTAACCATCAACATAAGTCACTAGCTAAGAGAGTCCCATAATAATGCCTAAAAGCATGCATAGACCTTAATCTTAACTTACAGTATACAGCACTTAGACTGCCAGACACTGGAACCGAGTACTGTTTGGCTCCCTTCCTGCGCAGTATCATAGGACCTTCCCGCCTAGAGCGTGGACCCTCCTGCTTAGAGCTTGGTTTAGGGTTAGGGGCAGGACTGGTAAAGAGAAAGCACACAATATAATGCCCAAGAGGCTGCCTTAAGTTTGCTCTGTCTTCTTTTATCTCTATACCTAACCCTGTCACTAACTATAAAAAAAAAGAAAAAGCACCAGGCAGGAGTGTCCTGATATATTGCCTACGAAATTTGCAGGCGTTATAGGGTCAGCAAGAGTGCACTGCACTGCACTGCCAAATGCGAGAAAGGCAACCATTTTATTTTTCTTCAGTCAAACTGCCCCCAGAAGGAAACGTCACGGGAGACACAAAAACTGTATTTAAGGTTGCTTAAGTGTTATTTGTGAAGTCATGTGTGATAGCGGTATATTTCAAATGCTACACTTGCTACATTTTATGCTCTTTCATCGATCGAAGTGTCCTCATTCTCTCCCTTGCACTGACTGAGATTCATGCCTCTTGCTGTCTTTGTGTCAGTCAAAATGAGTCTTATGTCGCTACAACTAGGAACTGAGATTTCAGGCTCTGCGGGTGAATAGGGCCATCGGGTATCAAATTTTTGTCGTTGCTGTAATCAAAAGTAAAACCGTTCCTAAACACAGAAACATTGAGTTAATAGGCAAATAATCAGTAATTGTAAATAAATTTGAGTTTTTGTGAGGGCCGTTAAATAATATACAGCATAAAACTGCTCTTTAATGCCGATTTTCTCACAATTTTATTTTATTGCATAGGTCGACCCCCCCCCCCCCCCCCNCCCCCGCCTCCTATTTCAAACAACTAATTACTATATCACGGGCCAGAATAGTGCTAGGTGTTTTGTTTTTGGTTTTGTTGGTTTTTTTTTGGTTTTTTTGTTTTTTTTGTCGTTGCATCCGATGAAAGTTTACACATTAAACGTTCATGTCACACCAGTATTTTGATTAGCCAAAGAACGACTTCAGTCTCATTTTGACTGGCGTCAAGACTTTATGACTGGCGTCAAGACGTCAACATGTTCATGTTTATGACGTGTGCGGGTCATTACTGTTTCTTAGGTTGAAATAATTTGACCGAGAAAACCGAGCTTTGACATTTGGGTGAAGATAGCCAAAGTAATAAAAAAAAATAAAATTAAATACGTACAGGTCTTGGCCAATTATCTATGCTGCCATTATAGCAGGTGAATCTCGTAATGGATATTTAAAACGTGGGCGAAATGAATAGTACGAGGTCTGAAGCCAAGGGATCTTGTCTTTTATTCTGATCGATATTATGACGCTGAACGAATGCATATCGAAACCCTCAGGCAATGACAGGTTATAAAAGAAAATGTAAATTTCTTTTGCTAGATCCTTGTGTAGCCTCGCCCTTCTTCAGCTCTTCCCTTTATACACTGGCACTCAACGATTTCGCTCAACTGTTTGCGAGCATGCAAAAAAAAAAAAAAAGTGTTTTTTATTCCGAACCCGAAGGTCCAATTTGGCAGCTCTTTTTAATCTTTATAATTATGTTCTCTAATAATGTTGCAATTATGCTACATTAGCTATTAAAAGGACTGCCATCAAACAGAATTGAATATAGAGGTTTTGGGGGTGTGTAATCATTTGGTAATTAACGCGCTGAAGATCATGTTTTTTATTTGAAATATTTATAGATCTAGTCTTTCAAACGTTTGAATATTTAATGCATGCCATAAAATCTAAATTATTATCGACATTGACGCCTTTAAGCAGCAGTATTGCATATTTTCTATTCATAAAATATATTTATACATATCGAATCATAATTTTCCAAAGGTTTCAGATAGATTAGCCTACATGTTTGGCAAGTTTAACAACAAGTTTAACAAGTTTAACAAGTTCATTTAATAGCTTAATGTACATCATGTACATGAAAGCAATACAACAGAGGACACAACTTCATACAATAATTGACGAAATATCAGAACATACATGGATACAACGCAATTAAAACCGTGCGATCTATTCCGGTTCATGCTGTATGCTTTGCACTTAGATTTTTTTTTAACGAAGTAAGAATGAGTTCAAACGTTGCAACTATAACCCCTTCCTTTCTGTACTGGCACTCTCCAATCAGGTGATTCGATTAAACATGTCCAGTTTTTGTATCGAATTCGAGATACAGATAGCATTAAATGTGGACCATGGGATCCGGATACGGCACGGCACGGCCGGTCGCCCTTAAGTTTTCATATCCTCGCCTCTTCTCTGTTAAGCAGACAAAAATGATTTCATCAAATCTACTATGACAAGACGAGACTTGTCATCGTAGAGAGAGGTCGCCTACTAGCCGTGCCGTATCGTACAATGTATGCACCCACTGTGTTCGCCCCTCTCACGATTCTCAGTTAGCACAATTAATGTTTTAGGGGGTGTCGTTTGTCTCTTTGTGTGTATGCGTGTTTGTATGTGTGTATGTATGCATGTAAGTGTGTGTGTGTGTGTATGTGTGTGTGTATGTGTGTGTGTGTGTGTGTGTGTATGTGTGTGCTTGTGTGTGTATGTGTGTGTGCTTGTGTGTGTGAGTGTATGTGTGTGTTTGTGTGTGTGTGTGTGTGTGTTTTATGAGTGTGTGTATGTATGTATGTGTGTGTGTGTGTGTGTGTGTGTGTGTGTGTGTGGTGTTTGTGTGTGTGTGTGTGTGTGNGTGTGTGTGTGTGTGTGTGTGTGTGTGTGTGTGTGTGTGTGTGTGTGTGTGTGGATGGGTAAGAGGGAGCGTCCCTGCCTTGTCATAGGTTCGTGGGTTCGGCTCTAGGGTCGGGCGGTTTTGAATGCAGTGTTCTTGTGAAAGACAATCAACTTTCAACCCTTCTTTGGCTCACATTCAAATGAGCCAGGCCTTATATCATGGGGTGGGCTGGGGAGGGACTCTGCTTCACGGAGACTAACAATGGCTATGTCTTGTATTTCATTTGCAATAATGTGTATTTCTATAGTGATTTTTTTTCTATGCCTTTCTATGAAAACGACGTAAGAACTTCAATTCAACTGAAAAACCGGTTTCCTTTTGTCACTTTCTTCAATGCTCACTTTCTTCATGTACATCTATATATTTATCTGTATCTTACAGATGTCCAAAGGACCCCGCAGAAACAGCCGTCCTGAACTTCCTATTCCTGAGGGTCCTTCCTCCTGGGACGCTGATAGTTTCAACCCAGATGGCTCCTTGCGCACCATGCATCGACTTCCGGGATTTGACCAGTCTTACGCACAAGCTATGAAAGCCAGGTACATTCTCATACTGTTGAATAACTGTCCCCAACTGGAATCAATGGCCGTATTCATAATCCTTACGTTAGTTAACGCAGCGAGTAACTACTGGAAACTCCTAAAATATTAGTAGTGTTCATTGTAGGTATCGCAATACGTTAATTAATGTATGGATTATGCATACGACCAACGGTGTTATTAAACGGCTTGTAAGGCGATAGAATTCACCAAGAATATTGAATATCCCGATAGGTTTTAATTTCATCTCTTTTATCAATACCATGTGACATGCACCCGCAGAAATTCAGTGGACCTTATGCCTTTTCAATAGCTCGGCTTTATATGGTTTGTGAGTCGTACTAAGAAAATGACGACTGTCAAGACAAAGGTTTGTGTGTTCCACTCGTGGGTAGGGCAGTTTACGTCGTGGTGTCCTTCGGAAAGACACTGCATTTCCCTACTCTGACTTTTCTCAGTTGTGAATGAGTATATGGCTTTAGAGCTGGAGGACTATTGCATTGCGCCTCAGAACACGCAATGGCTTTGTTATGTATTTCATTTCCATTATTAGATGTGTTCTATTTTTGAATTATCAGTGAGATGTATAAAATTGTAAGGCATTGTAAACCAACTTCTTTACAAGCTCGATAAAACACCTAAACAACAACAAAAAAACAAACAAACAAACGTTCGAATATTCCTTCGATCTTTCACCACTCATTTTCCTCTCCTCCCTCTCTTTTTTTCTCTCTCTCTTTCTCTCTCTCTCTCTCTCTCTCTCTCTCTCTCTCTCTCTCTCTCTCTCTGTATTTTTCTCTATCTCTATCTCTCTCTCTCTCTCTTTCTGTCCATTTCTTCCTGTGAAAAAAAATAATATCCCGGCTGATATACAACCCCTAAGGGCCGAGTCACTGGGCCATCCTTCTATGCGGCAATGCTTACATCCATTCCTCACTCTGTCTTCTTGTTTTTCCACAGGTACCTCCGGCACAGAGATCCACTTGAGAGAGAGAAGGAACTATCAGTCAATGAGATTTTCGGCAAAAAGGACCAACCATAAGTCCTCCTCCTTGATCAAGTTCATCCCCTCTTTCACGTCTCGTCCGTGTTAATGTATCAAGTCGTATTTCACATCGGTCAATAATACAGCTGTTTCTGGCTGAGGTCGCGCCACTTAACATCCCGTTTCGGCTAAGATCCCACCGCTTAACATCCCGTTTCGGCTAAGATCCCAACGCTTAACATCCCGTTTCGGATAGGATCCCGCCTCTTAACATTGCGTTTCAGTTATAATCCCATCTCTTTACATCCAATTTGGGTTGTGATCCCACCGCTTAATATCCCATTTCGGCAAAGATCCCGCCGCTTAACATCCCGTTCCGGTTAAGATCCCACCACATAACATCCTTTTTCGGTTATGTTCCCGCCCCTGTACACCTTGTTTCCGCTAAGATCCCACCACTCAACATCCCGTTTCGGCTAATATCTCACCACTTAACATCCCGTTGTTGGTAAAGATGCCGCCTCTTACATCATAGTTCGGTTGCGATCCCACCGCTTATTATTCCGTTTCGGATATGATCCCGCCCCTTCCTTTACATCATAGTTCGGCTAAGATCCCACCACTCAACATCCATTTCGGTTAAAATCCCACCGTTAAACATTCTACATAATCATAGCCGGCCTATAATTCTCAACAAATTTTTACCAGAACTTGCATTTCACCTACAGTTAACCATATACATCAAACACGGACAACAGACATAAAATGACTTTGCATACCCGCGACTCCATAAAAACATGGCGAAATTATTATTACAGAGAACGGGACAAATGTTTAGAATTTCATTCTGAACATGATATATGCTGTCTTGAAAAAATATTTTGCCGTTAGGCGGAAAGCGCTGAGGTAAGCGAATTGCAACTATGCTAAAGCGACTGTATCATGAATTATCTGATCATTTTTTTGCCAAGTGAAAAGCAGAACCCTATGACATCTAAGATCCCACAACATGCCACTGCAATCATATCCTACTCAAGTTATTTCAAGTACCATGCTGGCTTGAACAGACGATCACGGTTACATCCACTTCTGTCCAGAGGCGGATCTACGGTTCGCGGAGCCCTGGACACGAGAAAGGTGCGGGGCCCTCATTTATACCATAAGATAGTCAAGCTTGGAACAAACTCTGCCATGGCAAAAGCTTTTAAAATAAAAATGAATATTAGTCCGGCTCCTTGATACTACATGTACTCTGCTCTGTATCTTTCTCTTTTTCATTTTACTTCCTCTCGTCCTTGGGCATAAGACCCTGGGGCTCGTGTCTATTGTGCCAATGCCGGAATCCGCCACTCTTCGTCTGTTAGCTGTCCACCTCAACAGTTCCGCGATGCTCAGTGCACCTATACAACTTGCTGGTCCATCCAAATTTTTTCTCTCTTCTTCGTCTTCTTCTACTTCGTTTATGATTGAACCTTTGCAACGCTACCGTCGAACTAATTCTCACCTTCACACCACTACGCTAGGCGTGACGGTCGACTAAATTCACATAACAGCGCCAATTGTATGAGGCGGGGGTCGAATTTTGCAGCCTGGTGTCAGTTGATCTGCCAGCAGGCAAACACTGGGAACGGTAATTATTATCTCTAAAACTGGGTCACGTAGCCAGCGGGCGGCTGGACCGGAGGCACTTCTCGCTGCGAGAGTTAATAAATATGTTTTTCTGTTTTTATGCTACCAAGTGCTCTAGCTATTGTCCTCTCACTATATATTATGTCCTATGAATTTGACATGTCTACTCCCCACTGTTGTTAATATTTTTTTTTCTTTACGATTTCTTTCTTGCGAAACCTATGCATTTGTTTCTTCACTGTCTCTGATATGATTTTATTTTTTTCTTCTTCTTGTGAATTAGACGATATCTCATGTTGAATGTCAAGACACGGCTAGGCTGCACAGCCTAAGTCATAAAATGCTGCTACCAATAACCCACATGCCGATTGTATTATACAGACATTAATATAACCAACACCGTTTTTTAGCGCAATTCCACGGGAACATTGCAAATATTGCTAGTAAGCGAAGGAGATGATTGGTAATGGCGGAGAAACAAAAACCACGTTCATAATAATAACTCATGATTGCTTACCTTTCTGCAAGCATACTGGATTACATAATAAAATTACATGTTCGAATTTCGAATTTTGTTGTTGTCATTTTTTTTTTGGGGGGGGGGGACCGGGAGGTATTGGGTTGAAGGAGCAATAACTTATTAAGTTACTCTTCTCCTTTTCCATTACACCTCCTGACCATTATTTTTAAATGGATGGAGACATGTGATTTTTGACCCTGTCCCCCTTTGTCAGAATCGATATTATACGAGCAGTCCTCTGGCATTTACTATCCACAGTCTGACCTATCAAACTACAAACATTTCATAATATGGTTTTCATTGTACCACAATATTCTTTCTTAAATAAAACACAATCTCTTCCTTACTTTCTTAAAGAGAGCGTCGGCATAACAAGTGGAGGTTCCGTCGAGAGAATAGGTCTTTCTTTCCGCTTACAAACACCTTTTTTTACGCAGGTTTCTTTGTGACCTGTGACAACTTTTTGTGACTGTTCGAACCGGCATAGTTAATGACGGTACAACGAGATAAGGCATATATGTATTAAATTGTATGACTGCAAAGGCGTAACCAGAAATGCTCGCCGGAGTGGGGTGAAGGGTATGACAAAGGGTCGAGAGGGACTCATTACAAATCGCAGACACTTCTCTTCGGTCTCACTTTCTCTCATTGATTTCTTCACCATTTCTCACTCTCTTTCTGACTTTGTTTCAAACTAACATCGAAGCTTGGAGACAGTGTATAGGAAATATCATATAGATAGATAGATAGATAGATAGATAGATAGATAGATAGATAGATAGATAGATAGATAGATAGATAGATACTCATATTTTACTCGTCTAAAGGATGATTATCATTCCTGTTCAACCATTCCTTCTTTGTCTCTTCTTTATTCATTCCTCTTTCATTTTGTTTTGTAAATTCCTGTTTTCCCAATTTTCAATCGACCCATAAACTGAGGTGCGGAGGGGGAAGAAATCGTCCTCACTCCTTCTCCTATAGCTACGCCACTGCATCGTAATTTTCAATTAACAAGGTGGTCAGTGAGAAGAGAGAGAGGTTTGTCATTATCCTATAGAAGACTCGTGGCATAGGTAGGCCCATATCACTTTTTTAGTATTACTTTATGTCCCCATTCTGTCAAATGAGTGTCACTTTATGGGTGGTAAGAAACGCATGCATATCAATGGAAATTTCTCATGTACATGTTTGCCTATCTTTAATTTCAGACCACTATTGAGTATTATTATGGATTTACCGACGTCACATATATTGATATAGCATAATCACCTTCTCTTC
Source organism: Ellobium chinense (assembly GCA_033807755.1). Lineage (NCBI taxonomy): Eukaryota > Metazoa > Mollusca > Gastropoda > Ellobiida > Ellobiidae > Ellobium > Ellobium chinense. The sequence continues at coordinate 231,138 of JAWQUT010000743.1, forward strand.
CCGAATCCAAAAAGTTTCATTTACAAGAAGTATGTAAAGCATTTCAGTGGAAATCTCTAAACACAATTTGCATTTTAGACCTTTATCGGTGTTATCGGTTTACTGACACCATGTATTATGTGGATTAATGAAAGGGTAGCTGGAAAATAGAGATTCTATTCGAAGGTATCTACTGTGCTCTCTCGCTCTCTCTCTTTCTCTCTCTCTCTCTCTCTCTCTCTCTCTCTCTCTCTCTATCTATCTATCTATCTATCTCTCTCTCTCTCTCTCTCTCTCTGCTACGGAACTGGTGTTAAGGTCAACAGTCAAATGTTACAGCCACAAATACGGTCACCTTGCCCTAGGGAACGCAGAATAAAACCAAATCATCCAGTCACTTAGTCAGTCAGCCATATGGTTACGGGGTTTGGCTCAAGATCACAAGATCGTAAATATGATTCCCGGCATGATCCTGTTGTAACTGTCTGTGCCTTGTAAGTGCCTTGCTGTGAATGCCTTGTATCAAATTTTCCTCACTCCACTCATCTGTAAAGTGAGTTACAGCTTACATTAAAAACTGTCATCAGAATGTAAGTGTTTAGCACCTTTAAAATGGCAGGGGCACTGTGTGCTCGTCAGGGAGCTGAGAGAGTTTCTAGGTGACCAGGCCTGTTTGGATATTATATGAAGTCGAATGAACTGACAATGCCGGAACACGAGACAGTCGTTGGCGATGAGCCATATAATTATTAGCTTAGCGCATCTACTGTGGTTCACATGGACGTCTAGCTTAATATTTCACAACATACAGCCAGATGGCCTGCTGCTACAAGCATTTCCCCCTCGTGTCATCATTCCCTAAAAACAGAAACAACTGGCTTTCAGAGGAACTAAATCTCATTGTTCAAAAGTGTGGTTGTGTCCAGATATAGGCGAAACGAATGAGTGATTTAGCATGGCGGATGGCGTACGTCAACAGCACACTGGACCGCCACAGATTTCATGACGTACATAGGTTACAGATACCTAATCCAATTTCCCTCTTTGAGCCAATAAACTGTTTTCTCTACTGTCACTTGCAAGAAATTCCATAATCTCTAGGTCTTTTTTAATTATCTGCAGAATTCAATGAGCTTGTTAAAAATGATGTTCAAAATATAGATCTTGCAGTTCGTTTTCGAGCTGCGAACCGATACATAGAAAGGTGTAAACAAGCTAACCAGTTTCCTTAACGACAAGTGCTCCGCACAGAAGGCCACACCGAAACCGAAGTGAATGACCCAAACTTCAGGTTTAATTTACAAAATCAGGAGAGAATGTAAAATAATTCGCAGGTAGGTTCACAAATCTAGGGCCCATTCTCCACATTCTTTTACTGTCTTCCTAACGCATGCAACATCATGTTATTTTCAGCCAATTAGAGGTCTGTAACCTTACAGCATGCTTCAAAAGCGCAATCAAGGGTTTAAGAAAATTGTTTTTTTTTAATGATGATCATCATACTATGATCACTGGCACGCCAAAAACACGAAAGTGGCCGAATTCTCCATTGGTTTATGAACATGGGAAGTGAGAATAACAAAACGTTCCAACTGCCTTGTACAATACTGTTGAAATCTGTTTTTTTTGCGGGAATATAGCAACTAGAACAATGAGCACATCAAGACAGGCAAATGTCCACCCCTTTTGGCTTGTGTAAAAAAATTCAGATAAAAGCAAATGGTGGGCTATAGATAAATGAGGAATCAATTGGTTCTATCTGTAAAAATGTCGTTTTGAGAAAATTGAAGTTAAACTTTCATAGTAGATGAATCCTATTGTCGCAACAGATTTAACCAACCGTGAATAAAGATATATTCTTTGCTTGAGCATAAATAAAGTCTTTACTGAGTTCTTTCAATAGGTATCTTTATCTCAATATTGGCGTTTGGTAGATGGAACCCTTTGACTATCAATTAGTGCATTTTAGCCCCTACGGGAATGGCTACATCCAGTGGTGTTTTTTTTTAATATGTATTAGTATATAACTCGGCATCATTCAGTTCTGTAATCTTCTCCTTCCAAAAATCTATATATATCTCAATCTTTCCTTTATCGTTCTCTTTCTCTCTCCCTTTCTTCTTTTCTCTCTCTCTCTCTTCATCCTTTCCTCTCTCTCTCTCTCTCTCTCTCCCTCTTTCTCTCTCTCTCTCTCTTACACTTTCATTCTCTCTCTCTCCCACTTTCCTTCTATATTCTGACTTCGGAAAGCTCTCTGTAGTTCCACCATGCCATCCAAGCTTAAGTTAAAAACACTATCATAACATCTATGTTGTATTAATACCCATGTGTTCTAGGCTTCCCTCATTCTCTGGATCCATATGGCAAACTATCCAGGTTTGATACCGTATTTAGATGAGAAAAAGAAGCAGGCCTATTCTTCATAGTTTTAGAGTGCTATGAAACTAATTAAGACTTAAAAACAGCCGCAAGATTATGTAAGCAACAATCGGCATCAGTAGAGCTGGTAATCAGCAAACTCTGCGTCATCTAATTTTCATAAATGGATCAGGAAACCTTCTACAGATAGCAAGAGCTGAATGCGATGTATCGATCTGAATCTCTAATGTCTTTGAACCTACGTGAACGTATCTGACATATCAATTTCAAATAGCCAAAGTACCGTAGAGTTTACGACATCAAAAGGCTTGGACTTGCAGACCAAAACGCGATATGGTGTCTTCGCTGTCAGTTAAACGGTGTCGCATTTTGCTTTAGTATCTTTCAAGAATTTATGCCGAACGACCTGTAAATATATTCAACCAAATCTGTTGAGAACACGTGCGGCATACAGGCGGCTCCGTCTAAGCATGATCCTTTTAAACAAACGTTTTGTACAATTACAATGACTTTATCAAAATAAGTTCACAAGAATCCAGAAGAATATATAGCACTGCTTACTCGCTACTTGTGGTTTTTGTGAACTGTTTGACTGCTCTCAGTGAGTTGATATTAAACAGAATAAATCGTATCCTAATTTGTTATCTCTAAAAAGAGATAAACAGCTCTTTTTATACTGTATATTTGTATATTATTTGTTTGCGAATGAAGCATGTGCCGTGCCTTTTTTTTTCTTTTTGTTCACTTTTCCCCAGGTCGTTTCTGTAGTAATAATATTATGTAGCTAGATTTGGAATCTAGATCA
>JAWQUT010000744.1:12720-35550 GCA_033807755.1 Ellobium chinense
CACACACACACACACACACACACACAACATAAAAGTACATTGAACTTGAGCCGATCGCTCTTTCTCTCCTCTACTCTAAAGTTTTCATTATCTGAGAAAACCTGTAAATATTATCCTTCAAATTTATGACATGGGGGAAAGTCTCTCCCGCCCCCAGCCCCCGACCCAACTCATACGACCAGGAGAAAACACTGTATATGTATTATCATGAGTGAAATGTATCACTTTGAATACTCGTAAAATATATACCAGTGTAGGGAAGTGTAAAACATGATCCGCTCAGGCCAAAAAAAAATGTTTCTTTCTTTTTTTAAAACAGGTGTGAAATGTTTACTTGTCAAAAATTCCTCTTGTAAGAGGCTGACCACCAGTGACGCAGATGTCCATGAACTTTCCTGGTATTCCTGTCCTCTTGTCCATGATGGAAGTCATTTCTGGTGGGGCAGTCAAGGCCATCTGTACTTTCTCAGTTTCAATGAGCCTCATACTGAACTGAAAAACCATGGGATAATCTCCTCACTAAACAAGCACAGAGAGCAGACAACTGTGTAATCCACGTACAGACATTCAATAAACAATCAGCCCTGTGTGATCAAACTAAAATAAACCTAGACTACTTACTGAAGTCGTATGATGGCAAGAAATCGGTGAATAGTACGCCTTCCAAAAATCATCTAGTCAGATCTTTATAAAGATTCCCTTAACTTTAATTGTGACATTTTCCACACCTGTAAATTACCGTCTTCTTGTAACATTCTTTATCTTTGTAATAAAACTGTCCACATTTTCCCAAGGCTCACGACTATAAGCCTAGATTAAAATCCAGAAAGAAAATTAAAAGCACAAATGACGGACAGAATCAGATTTTATGTGGACGAAAAGACATGACAGTCTGACATCAGTAATAATATTACATATTAGGTAGATGTTAGTCTGGCGGACATCCGTACTTTCTGGTTTTCTGCTGGATTAAGTCCTTTTTCTCTTCATTGGTAAGGACTGGCGGTCTGGCACTTGTTGCAATAGCAGCGACAACAACAACAACAACAACAACAACAACAACAACAACAACAACAACAACAACAAAGCCATTGTACAATACTTCAGGGAAATTCTTTGGCGTTCCATCCAGGTGCCAGTCGCCTGCGACTCGTGTCTGGCCCAGCAGAGCGTCAAAGGGAAGGCTAGCTGCCAGGTACCAAGGACAAGGGTGATATCTAGACAGGTACAATGGACAAAAGAAATTTACTGAAACTATGTTCACATTCTAAAGTACATATTGATCTACACACTGTCTTGAGCTGTTATCTGTGCATGTTACATAACTTGACTTGAGCTGTAATCAGTACATGTTATATAACTTGACTTGGGCTGTTATTTATGCATGTTATATAACTTAACTTGAGTGTAATCTGTGCATGTTATATAACTTGACTTGGGCTGTTATTTATGCATGTTATATAACTTAACTTGAGTGTAATCTGTGCTTGATATATAGCTTGACTTGGGCTGTAATCTGTGCATGTTATATAACTTGACTTGGGCTGTTATTTATGCATGTTATATAACTTAACTTGAGTGTAATCTGTGCATGTTATAGAACTTGACTTGGGCTGTTATCTGTGCATGTTATATAAGTTGACTTGGCCAAAATATTTAGGAAAAATGATTCAAAGCACGAGGTATTGTATTTAACAAAAACTCTTTCTGATAAAGTTGGAGTCCAACCAGCCTATCGAGAGCTCTTCAAGTCATAAATGTTAACTTTACTGCGGGTGATATATTGGCTTCCTTCATGATGTCACTTGGCACCAGTGAGCACAGCCTGCACAGGTTACTTTACAATGAACTCAGGATATGTGAGAGCCACTCCAAACGCTTTGTGCAAAGACCTCTTAGGTTCATGTTCCTTCTGTAATCACACACCAGTCTGACGACATCTTTCTTGTTTCCATTGGACAGAAGCCATGGGTCCCCGTCATATTGTCCATGAGACAGAAGCCATGGGTCCCCGTCATATTGTCCATGGGACAGAAGCCATGGGTCCCCGTCATATTGTCCATGAGACAGAAGCCATGGGTCCCCGTCATGCTGTCCATTAGACAGAAGCCATGGGTCCCCATCATATTGTTCATGGGACAGACGCCATGGGTCCCCATCATATTGTTCATAGGACAGAAGCCATTGGTCCCCATCATTATGTTCATGGGACAGACGCCATGGGTCCCCGCCCGTCATATTGTCCAGCATATCAGCTCTGATCCCAAAGTGATATTTACCAGTTGTTTTAAACAATACATTGTGTGTCCAAGGGGTAAATATAAGTTTGGGCTGTTCGGAAGCCGTCATGTGCGCTCCTTGCCTAAGATCTTCCGAGCACGCGCAGCTGAATTGGCGAATTGGTCTGTACAGCTAGTCCTGTTAAACTTCTTGCACGTCATGTCAATGACCAACTACGTAGTTGATCTACTTACGTTGGTGTGAGCAGGCAAGTCTTATATTCGGAGGCACAATCTTCTAATGACGCGCCTCACAAGAGAAAAGCAGAATAATAACAAACTTGTTTTAAGATACTGTATTTTTCAATAGTAATGCCACTGTGTCCTTCCCACAACACCAAGCCTCACTCAACATCTATAGCGATGAGTTCTTAACCGAATAAGAGCTTCTTCTCCTCCATGCACTGTTTACGTGTTTGTTAATATTTGACGCGCGCTGGTGTTGGTAGTGATGATAAATAATATGATTTGGTTATTGTTCTGCTTCTAGTCTTGTTGTTATTGCTATTATTTGTTTTCTTAATGTCATTGTTTCTGCCATTGTTTTATTATTGATGCTGTTTTTGTTGTTCTTGTTGTTGTATTTGTTGTTTTTTTCTGTTTCTCCTGCCACTGCTGCTGCTGCTATTATTGTTGTTGCTGCTGCTGCTGCTGCTGCTGCTGCTGATGATGATGATATTGTTATTACTGTTATCATTGTTGTTGTTATTGTTGTTGCTCTTGCTGTTGTTGCTGCTGCTATTGTTGCTGCTGCTGCTGCTGTTCTTGTTGTTCTTGTTGTTGTTATCTCTACAGCCGTTGTTGCTGTCACCGTGGCGTTTCTTGTTGTTGGTGATTTTTGAAGTGGTGATGATATTAGTGCTGATGGGGACATGGTGGTGATAGCAGTGGTGATGTAACTGTACTGGTTGTGATTGTTGCAATGATAGTGATGGCGTGGTGATCTACTGGTCTGATGGTGGTGGTGATACATTTATCAGTGGGCCTCACGTTTTCAGTGCACTTGGCATGGTTTTGTTCCAAGAATGTGCAAGAGCCAGTAGGGCTCTATGGGACATCTCACACAACTTGGGTTTCCCGATCTCTCCAATGTTGAAAGACGCTCCGCAAGCCGCGCCATCTGTTGGTCGGAGGCCGTAGTCAACATAGCTCTCAGTAGCTTTTCTCATTCGCTCCATGAAACTTAGTCTTTGATGGTCTGGAAAAGGGCAGGATGGATGTCGATAATATATGTGTGGATAATGGATATGGAATGATGGAGCGAGGCATGAATGTATGAGCGGATAGAAGGATGGAGCAAATTTATTGAACGGTTGGAGAAAAAAGTGCCTCATATTCTGCCTGAAATATTCTAATTGCAGTTACGAGATAAATATTTTTCAGCATTATCTGTAGTAAAATGGACCATTTTTCTTCAACAGAAATCACTAATTGCAGAAAAGCGACTGAAAAGATTCAGCGGTTTCTTATGTCATTTTGGTACAAAACATTTTGTCTCCTGTCATGGGAATGGATATTTATGTTTAGTCGAACATTTATTTTTGATTGGTTCAGATATATTTTCCACACACGCCAAAATCGTTCTAATTTGTAAGATTTTCCCGAGTAATTGTAGGCAAATAAGGAGCTTTCCCACTCAAACTTAATTTTACCTTCACCTGTAGGAGAGTAGAAGAGGCATTCCCTAGAGAGACCAAATGTATGACCAACTCGATCTTGCCGAAAATTAAGTAACCATCTTTTAACAGAGACTAGATAATTGTCTCAGGTGTCTTTGTGCTGTTGTTGTTGTTGTTGTCGTTGTTGTTGTTGTTGTTGTTATTGTTGTTGTTTCCTTTTCTTTCCCTGCATGAAAAGCTTTTATGACTGTGATGAGACAGACTGGCGCTAAACAGTGTCAGCTGGACAGAACTACAAGGCTATCATGTGTGCTGGACAGAACTACAAGGCTATCAAGGTGACCAACCCGTGCCCCTGTTGGTGAAGAAGATCGTTCTCAGTGTTGGCATGTCCTCTCTAGAAATGGAAGCCATGGACTTGTTGGCCTGAACTTTGGTCTGATTCTGGAACATTTCCCACACAGCATTTCCGGTGTCATTACTGAGAACAAGAAATCTGGCCCTGGACAACGCAATTGCCTGTTTGGAAAAATGAAAACAATAAAGAACGTTTTGCCTATAAGTAAAAAACCTCCAGTACTGGTAATTTATGATGGAAGACGAAAGTAATTCAAATTTTTATTATAAAATCATTGATGGGAGTTTGTCAGGACAACGTTTATGCATTTATGTCGAGTTAACATGAAAACAAAAACGCAACGGGTAAAGATTTGAACGACACTCATGTGGAAATTACCAATTTTACTTAGTTCAAAATTACATACCTTCGAAAGACGCTCTCTGACAAAACTGCGAGTTCCAAAACATGTGCGATGAACAAATGAAAAGAACAGACGTATGGTTTTCTTCGCCCAATATGTTTGGCAAATGTAAAATAATGAAGTCTTAGGAAACACTTCCTAAGACTGAAATGAACTTGAAGAAATTACAATTACATAAAACTAGAGGTGTCCAACTTGCTGTGTGCATAATGAACGTCCTGTGATTGCGTACCAAGGCACAAGTTAATAACAACAAAGTAGGATGAATACAGCACATAGATCAGTATGGCGCTGTTGTGCCCTGTAGATTGAGCAAGAGAGTCGCTATTTGTTTAATAATAAATATTGGCTGGGCAAAACAAAACTGTCTGTGTATGTTTGGAGTAGTTTCCAAGTTAGATAAAGTCTAAAGAAGAAGTTAGATGTGAAACTTTTATAGCTTTTTACAGGTCGTATCATAATGGTTAAAACAATAAAAATACCTATAGCACCCAAATCCACATAATAACCAATGCTCAAAGGTGGCTTTCAAAGAAAAAAATGGTACCGAATAAAGAACACATACACCTATATACACACACACACACACACACACACACACACACACACAAACACATATATATATACATACATACATACACACAAACAACACACACAATATAAACACACACACACGCACACACACACACACACACAACACACACAATATAAACACACACACAACACAACATAATACACACACCCCAAATACACACACACACACATACAACACACACACACACATACACACACACACACACACACACACACACATACACACACACACAAACACACACATACACACATACACACAAACACACGCTGGAAGGACACAGTTGAGGTGTTTACGTAAAATTGCTTCTAGCTTCTAAAATGTGAATGTTTTTAGTTTACTTGTATAAATACCAGTGTTTGTGCTATTCTTTACTAAGGCATTAAAATCATTCCAAAGTGTTGGGGCACAGAATGATAAAAAAAACTTTTCACTTTAGCAGTCCTGGATACATTCAGCTGATTTGTGTCGCTGATCTTAAAGCGCGCCAAAGGTCATATTTATAAATTCTGAAAAGTACACAGGTGCGCTTTTGGTCAAGTGCGTATTTATCGGTGAAGGGATTAAGAAATATGATGAAGCCAGCTTTTTTTGTTACCACTTCATTAAGAAGTCAGCCTTCTTCAGCCGGCGAATGATCTACAGGAGATTTCCGGGCAAGGAAGCCACGTTTGATTTTGTCCAAATGCACAATATCTATGTCTATCAGTTCTCTGATTTAAGTAAACAAACAATACTCTCTCGTGAGAACATTGGGCTGTACGTTTCCTCAAAGGTAGTGTTCTCAAGAGTAGTTAGCTAAGAGTGGTTTGCTCAAGAATAATCTGCTTAAGAGTAGTGTACTAAAGAATAGTTTGTTAAAGAGTAGTTTGCTCAAAAGTAGTTTGCTCAAGAATAGTTTGCTCAAGAGTAGTTTATTAAAGAGTCGTTTGCTCATGAGTAGTTTGCTCAAGAGTAGTTTGCTCAACAGTAGTTTGCTCAAGAGTAGTTTGCTAAATTTAGCCACAAAAATAGTTTTGAAGTAGGTCTACCCATTCTTTCACTTGTGTTTTCAAATTAATCTATTCATAGCTTCCACCAAAAGTAAATCCGGCTACCTGTCTCATCATTTCTGAACCGCTGTAGAATTTCTCCATAGGAACCTGAATACCCCCCGCCAGAATCACACCAAAACTGGCCACGTGATATTCCACGCTCAGAGGTGTGCTCACGATCACATATTCATTTCTTTTCAGTCCTTCTTCTCGCAGAATGTGAGCGAATCTAAGGATGACAAACAAAAACACTGCGTGAACTCAAGAGCAGACATTTACAGTCGATACCATTAATGGCAAGCTGCTCAATTCCACATAACTCCATCGTTGGTAAGACAACAGAACACTGTACATACGAGTACATTTTCTAAATAAAAGCAACTAGATAATGGTAGCTCCTCTTAATCGCAATGTTTTCTTAAGCTTGAAAGAAGTTGCAATACTCTGGAGCCGAAAGTATTCCGCTATTTTCTCTATCTGGTCTTCATCAAGTCTGAACACAATGTTAACTTCTAAACTACTGTATACATCTTGATAAAAGATAACCTAGTATATAGGTAGGGCAGAGATAAGAGTTGACAATACGAAGACAATAAAACCAGATAAAGACAGGCACCATTAGTAGACAGATTCTCTTGAGTATTATGGGAGTGCCCAGTGTGCCATGTTGTTTTGTCTGGTATAAGGTAAACAACGAAAACTCACAGACTGTAAATACAAGGTACAAAAAGTAAGTTACAGAGTTGAAGTACAAAGTAAAGACAGTAAGTCAGAGGGTGAGAGTAAAGAAAGTAAATAACAAAGGCAAGTACAAAGTAAAGAAAGTAAATTACAGAGTGGAAGTACAAAGTAAAGACAGTAAGTCAGAATGTGAGAGTAAAGAAAGTAAATAACAAAGGCAAGTACAAAGTAAAGAAAGTAAATTACAGAGTGGAAGTACAAGGTAAAGAAAATAAATTACAGAGTGGAAGTACAAAGTAAAGAAAGTAAATCACAGAGTAGAAGTACAAAGTAAAGAAAGTAAATCACAGAGTGGAAGTACAAGGTAAAGAAAGTAAATTACAGAGTGGAAGTACAAAGTAAAGAAAGTAAATCACAGAGTGGAAGTACAAAGTAAAGAAAGTAAATTACAGAGAGGAAGTACAGAGTAAAGAAAGTAAATCACAGAGTGGAAGTACAAAGTAAAGAAAGTAAATTACAGAGTGGAAGTACGAGGTAAAAAAAGTAAATCACAGAATGAAAGTACAAAGAAGAGGAGTCTAACCTGGAAGCCAGAGTCCAGAGTTCCTGAAATGTAATGGAATTTCTGGTCATCTCTTCATCCCGGGTGATGAGCGCCTCCCTGTCTGGATACTTCTGACGGATGTTGTCCAACGCAGTGACGACAGTCTGACCTTGCTGTGCCATCTTCAGCAATCAGCTTTTCTAGAGGAGTATTCAGATTTGGGTGAAGAGTTTGCAAATTATTATTTCGGATTTATTTTTCTTTTGCGATCGTATCTCTTGATGGACGGACGGACAGGCATGCAGGCAGGTAGGCAGGCAGGCAGGCAGGCAGGCAGGCAGGCAGGCAGGCATGCAGGCAGGCAGGCATATACACAGATAAGACAGGCAGATTGACATGATGAATGAAGACTTTTTTTTTTTAACCTGTGCGTCGCGATGAGCGAAAAATGGGCAGCATCGATTCCAATTTTCTTTACAAAGACAATTAAGTTACTTAGCCATAATATCAAGCTAAATAGAGCGAGGCCGTGGCGAGGGTGATTTCTTTTTGTGTATGTGTAATCTAACAATTATATTAATCTAATGTTTTTGAGAGGGAGAGGGCTGGTAGGGGAGAGTCAGTATGTCTATATGTCATTTGGTTTGCTCACACTTTGTATTGTTTTTAATGTTTTTGTAATTTTCTTTGTTACATTCAGTTTTAATGGACTACCGCACTATACAATCGTAGCAGACCAGCTTTGACACTGATGACAACATCAATGTAATAAAGGCACAGAAAGAAGACATACTGTATAAAGAGATAATCCGCTACTTAAACATAAACACCGACTTCCAAATGTCTGATATCATCAATGCTTATGCAGATTAAACAAAGAGAGAGGTCAAAATATTATTATATAATTACATCTTTATCAACATTGTCATCTCACGTGACACAAATGACTGTAAAAGTTGCAGTGTAAATTATCACAATGAAGATATCATACAGCAGCGATGACAACAGGCAAACACATCACAGCGAGACATTTCTAATAAATCCCCCCAAAAAGTAGTACGACTATTTCCTCTTGCTCCATGTAAAAGATGCACTAAGAAAGTTTGGGGTCTTAGAAATGATTACCATCAAAGAAAATAAATTAGGATTCTTTTCGTCAAATGTTCTTTTAACGTTACTGACTACTTTTGTTTTCAAAGTTCTTAACACAGCCTTTAGATACAGTGGCATAGCGTCCATGTAATTTATGAATCTGAAATTACCAATTTGTTATCTATTTGTCTAATACAGTTTAAGTAATTTTCAACGTTTTCTAAAATGTTCAAACATTACCTCCGTCCTATTTTAAATATGAGCCATTTGCAAACATTGGCAACACGATTTTGTCGATGTTAGTTGGTTTTTCTTCGTCGATAATCTGAGATCATAAACACTCTCTCACAGATTCAGCGCTCCTATAGCCTCAGTGCAGTGCATTTGACGGCAATGTAGACAGAGAAATGCTTCTTTTTTAATTTGCATAACCTTTTGACGGTGTTGTGTTGTTTCTTTTTACTCAAGATCCTTTCCGTGCACGACATCTCGAGTTTTTTTTTCTTTTTCGGCGATGAGAGGTTGGTGGTCCAGACCGTACTAGGGTTGCCAGATCTGGTTCTTTTGGAACCAATTTAATACCAACGTTTTGAGTTTTAAAAAACATGATTCCCCCTTAACCCCCACACACACAAACACACTTAAAAAAGTATAGTATACAAATGCTAGACTTCCAAAATAATTATTCTCGCTACACCCCTGTTCAAATGTAATACAAAGTGCATATAAGAACACTGTCTCAATTGGTGTATAGTGTTTCAGATTCACACACACTACGGCGAGATACGTTTAACTTCCAAAAACAAAAATCTTGAAGTATTGAGATCTTCTTACTGTTGATACATCTCCAAAGGAAATCAGTGAGAGAGTTATCGTCTTATAAATCATTTCCATTGAGCCGAACAAAACAAAGCTCTGCCTCTCTTCAGCTTCATCAGTTTTGCAATGTTCACATGTTTTCGGTAAGTACTAATTTTTCGAGGCCAAAAGTAAGCAATTCGGAAAAAAGTTAGGAAGTCGTTTACGGAAAGCGTCTTGTGTAGAAAGAAAAAAATAACACTGACATAATAGAGCGTACGCAGTGGTATTTTTTTTTTATCTCTTCACATTGTTTTTGGATGCAGTACTGTGTAGAGTATTGGGGAGGGGGGTGAATCTGTAAGAATATTGGATAGACTGTCAGATTATCAGCAAAGAAGGCTAGCTAACACATGGCGCTCCAGATCATATTGTTGATGCTTGTAACTGGCTCACCTGTGAAAAAATATGAAGGTGATGTTTGAAAATTTTAAAAATAAACATTTAGGATTAACTAGACTGTAATAGACAAGTATGATAAATATTGGTAATCTCAGATTCACAGACACTATGCCGGCCCCTGCTTGGTTTTTTAAAAATAACATTTAGCATTAGTTAAACTGTATTAGATCAATGTGATGATATATCGATAAACTTAGATTCATAGAATGTATGGAATTTAGGCCCCTGAAATACAACTGATCTTCGTACACAAGAATAAATCAGTAACTACTGAAGTTCACAAGGCGAATGAAGTAGACAGTCTCAGCTGTCCATATCTCATTATATATAGTCTCGTAGATCAAACTTTTCATGTCATCTTCTCGCTCACACCTGTCCTCTGACTTGGCATGCAAATTCTTATAACATCTCCAAGGGAGGCTGAGGCCATATTAGTAATGTGTAATAGCAACCTCTGAGCAATAAAATGTCGATTTTAGAGTATCTACGAGTGGAAATTATTTGCCTTTTAAAAATAAACGGTAAGAAGTGTATGCATAAATGTCGTTCGACAACGTAAAATTTAAAAATGAAAAATGAGCCCGTAGGAAAATTAGTTATAGTGTCATATTACATTGTACGAGGTCTATTTCAAAAATAAGTTTCCCTTCTTATAAAATATATACGGTTAGGGATAGAGAAATGAAACTTGGCATGCTGGCACATCAACTGTATTGGGATTTCCCGGTAAAGTTTTGTGACACAGGACTGAACGGTTCTAGAATTGCATTGGATTTCATGTTGTCAGTTAGAGCTGAATGGCCAGCACGATGCAGGCTTAAAATTAATAAAATTATTTTTTTTTCAAGATATGATATTCGAGTTATCGTAAACGTTTCAATCCTTCTGGGTAAGTCAGCACCAGAAACACACAATGACCTTCTGACTGCTCTCGATAACCATGCTCCTTCTATTCAGACAGTGAGAAAACGGGTAAAAGCCGTTTCTGAAGCGCGTGATGACATGGAAGATGAAAGATGGTCTGGACGACCTGTCACGGTAAGTGGTGATGCAAGCATCTCGAGTGTCCTAAGATCGCTAGATGTTGACAAACGAAAAACAAGTGAGGAAATATCAAATGAAGTATCCTTGTCATCTGCTTCAGTTTAAAGTAGTATGTTTTCAAAGATGAGAAATTTGATTTTTTAATGTTATTTCACTATTTGGGGGGCCATACTGATGACGTAATTTTTAAAAATTATCGGACAAATTCCAAAATTACCTCTAAGACTTTTTTCACAGTCCTTCCTATCGTTTTGCTGGTCTGTAATATCAAATTAAACTAATTTGCATGTACATGTGTACCGTTTGAAATTATATTTATTTAGTCGTATATAATAATTCATAACCCAGTGCCACAATATGGGGATATAACTCACTAAGGTGCGTAATCAAGATTGTGTGTCGTGAAGTTTAGATCTACTATTTTGAGATTTCTGTGACAAATAATTTATACGGAAATTCACATGGTTAGAATGAAGAACAGCTAGAGATGGTATTGCTATGAACATTTCTTCACAAGATGATGATGAGAAGATTTAAAAAAGAAAAAAAAAGGAAGGAAAAATGTTTTTATATATACAACGATTCATACATTTGTTAAAGCTGGTACTTGACATGAAACCAGTACTGACCCCGTACACAAATCTTTTTGTTGTTTACCAGTTAAAGAGATAGCAAGAAGCTTGTCCTGTATATAACTGCTGAAGATATGGAGATTCATTCCTTGTATCCAGCTAAGTATTTTGAGTCCAGGACAGCAGTCACCTCAGCTCTAAACTTTTGGCAGCTGACAAAATATCTTTCTGCAGAATTTCTGCTGACCACAACAACTGTCATACAAAACCTACTCCTGGCAAAGGTTTCAGTAAAACTGTTAACAAGTGTCAGCTCAAAGTTGAGACGTACATAGCTATTGTTTGTGATCATGATCGTAAGGGGATGTCTGTGGAGAGTGTTATTGTACTTGTAAATCCCTGCCCCAAAACAGGACCTTACTGGTTACAAGAGACTGAGTTTTGTTGGGTACTTCTGAATCACGTGTTTGTGTTGTCCTACAGCTCTATTTCTGTATACAAGGCGGCATACAATGTTACCTCAGTACAAGTGACCAGACTTCAAAAACTTCCTGATGCTTATCTCTAAGCCCGTACAATTATGATTAGGACATAGAACATGAATATAACATTGAAAGTCCTAGTACTGTGTTCTGTTGACAATCATAGTACTATGTTCTGTATCATCTTCAATAAATGAATTTCTTATAAATAGAACATGAATATAACATTGAAAGTCCTAGTACTGTGTTCTGTTGACAATCATAGTATTGTGTTCTGTATCATCTTTAATAAGTGACTTTCTTATAAATAGAACATGAATATAACATTGAAAGTCCTAGTACTGTGTTCTGTTGACAATCATAGTATTGTGTTCTGTGTCATCTTTAATAAGTGAATTTCTTATAAATAGACCATGAATATAACATTGAAAGTCCTAGTACTGTGTTCTGTTGACAGTCCTAGTATTGTGTTCTGTATCATCTTCAATAAGTGAATTTCTTAAGAATGTTATTAAATTTTACTCTGATATTTGTATTTTGTTTACATTTGCATATTGTGAAGAAAAGTGCATAATATTACCACCTTAAGTTGTAATTAATCATGCAGTCATTCTTTCAATAGTCTACCAATGGGTTTCTATGTAAGTGTTCCGACAATGTAATCACTTGTCATAGAAAACGTATATTAAACTTTATGAGACAGAAATGGGCTTATACCCAATAGTTATGTCCCCTCATTATTACTGTCGCAATGGGTTCTGCAACCCGTACTTTCTTTATACACTATACACTTAATTCTCTATGCAGGAGTCAAAGAAAATGAAAAAAAAAGCCTTCACAGGAAATTGAAATGATGTTTGTTTAAAGATAATCTGAGTGAGCCGTTTGACAGCTGAAGAGTCTAAAGTAGGCTAAATTTTGACATTTTTAAGGAGGGTCAACTCTCAAGAAGATATTATTATAGTTTCTGAAAACATCATTTTGGTTCAGAATGTTACTTATTCTAGTCATAATGCATATGCACTGGTTCAACAAATTAAAATGGCATGGTTTTATATAGAAAAAAAACATTGGAGAATATACAGACCTCATTATTCTCTCATAGTGCCATTTCCAGGGGCAGATAACTTCGAAAGTTGATAAGCACATATAATTATATTTTTAATTCTAGTTTTGTAATCTAAGATAAAAACTAAATCAGATTATCTGAGTTCAGATCCCTGTGATTTTCATTTTCAACGTTACAAGATCTCAAATACGGGCTTCATAGTAATTTTTTATATTTGGATAATTTCCCTGAAATAAAAAAATAAAAAAATTATCAAATTTTTGTTTAAATCAATAGTTTGAGCTGAAAATGTCCATGTATTCATAAAATGACCCTCTCAATAGCTGTGCCAAAAATTTAAAAAATCAAAGGGAATGTGGTGACAAATTTCTAAAATTTTGGCCACTTGAAATGGAAAAGCCCAATAACAACACCAAGATGACCTCCAAATGGCAAAATGTCTTTGCAGTCAGATTTGTCACGCTTAAAAAAATACTAACAGACAGAAACATTATCATTTTACTGTGTTTAGAACAGAAGTTATGAAAAAATATAGATTGTGGTTATTTATTACGATCATCTTGGCGGTCTACTTAGATTCTGAAAAAGGCAAGAGGCTGGCATGCAGCCATTCGAGCTTAAACTCAAAAGGGGACAATAAACTACTACAAAAATGCAAAGAAATGATACTAAACAGACCATGCAAGGTTATGTGTTCACGTTTAAAACATCGTATGTCACATTAATTAATTTTGCAAAAGAACAGGATTACATCAACCGTTTCATAAGCATGGAGAGAAAAAAACTTCTTCAGACAAAAAGAACTTTCAGATCTCCCGTGTGAATTCTGATTCTTTTTCCCGAACTGGCTTCAATTCTGAACGAAAAAGCAACAAAAACTTGTACCTGACCTAATGTGTAGACTACTGTAAGCCTTGGACATGGACTATGTAGGCCTATGCATTAATACACATATTGTCCCATTAACAGCTACCTGCCACTGGCCAGGTGAGAATTTGTTTTCTAACTAAACAGATCGAATGTCACTTGAAAACACTCCCAGTCCTGTAATAAAAAAAACGGAGCTATCAAAAACAGCATTGCAAAGCAAAAACATTCCTTAAATTCTTAGAATCACAATGTAGCTGGTTTGTTTTCACTGACAGCCATTTGGATGTAGAATGCTTTTGTAGTCCAACAAGTGTTACGTTCAACAAATTGACCGTCGACTACCGTGTACTTAAAAGGAGACTGATTTTAGGGAAGAGTTTCACTAAGCTAGCAGTGAGTATCACACGTGCTACCTGACTGATCCTCGTCTCCTTGTCCAGGTGAGTTCTGGATGTCGTTAGTCTGTGACTTCCATTTCTTGTCTGTTCCTAGTGACCTGTATCCGAGTAACACATTTTATTCCAGCCTCAGCGGCCCTCTGATTAGGACACTTTCTCTACAGGCTCTTAGACCATAATAGCCTTCATGTTTGTTTCGGCCTAACACTGGACTGAATAAGATGTCATTTTTTGTGACCAAAACTTGCTTCTTTATATTATGGCTATTATTATTATTCATATTATATCCTGGGGCAGTGTGACCTTATGTTGGGAGATTGCTCTTTCGGTTACAGTCTTAAAGTTCAGAAAATCGTTGAGGGAGCTCACACTCCTACTGGTCCCCTCTGTACTATACAATTTCATGTATGCAACTTATTATAAGTGTTGGAATTACAAGTCAACTTTATCCATTTTTCTACTGTTCATGCTGGTGTTCTTATAATCTGTACAACCTGAAGCCGTACTGAGAGGTGTTGAGATCTCGCTTACAAAGTAACTTTCTGCACAGCTGATGAATTTGTCCAGAGTTTGCACACTAACTCATGACGGAAGTCTTAACTTTTAATCGGCATGTCTGTCACAGGTTACTGGACTAGGAGCTTGGACTGAAACGCGGACAAATTCGGAAACACACAAGACGGCCAAAAAAACACCCAGAAGACGGGACGCGCACAAACAGACATTAACATTCACTCGCCCAGACATCCCATCAACGACATGAAACTCGCCTCTCAGGCTCATATTTAATAACAAAAATAAATTACATAACGATATTTAGAGTCGTCATACGACTGATATAATGTCAAATTAATACAGCACTGGGCTTCAAGACGTAGCCCCACAATCACTCCGTCCATTCAGGATCATATAATTTAAGCTTCATTGACAAGCTTTTAATGCATATTTTACCCAGAGCATTCCTTGTTCTTAACGAAGCTTATAAGACAAGCTATAACATCTATCCAGAGTCTCCAGGCTCTTAACCCAGCTACAAGACAAGCTGATGATATGATTCCGTGTAGGAAATAGAATTAGTATTACGTAACTCAGGGAAAGGTGTTCCCACTCTATAGGTCCTCTACGCCGCCATCTCCAGTACCTAGGGCCGATCCGGAAGGCAGGCGTACCTCCTGGGCCAAGCGCCCTCTTTACAACGTCGGGGAAAGCGTCTCATACTCCCCGCCCCCGAAGCCTAGATAGAACAAGAATTTACAACAAATTTATAAATTTACTCATTTATCTTTACATCGCACATTCATGTTCAGAGTACCTTGGTTTTCCATCCTCCTGGAATTATCGCTAGAGAAAATCCTTGCACTTTATTAAAATTGAGCATTCATCCTAATTTACTCGACGCACCTGAAAATCCAGTCGTTCAAAGAAATCCATGATGAAATACAATGAAAAGCACTAGCACACAATCATCCAAATGAATATCTATTATATACACATTTCACTGGTTCTATCATTCGCTCCCAGGACTCGCGATCGTTATCCTAGCTTTCAACACTTACCAAGACTCGGTAGTCACTTGCACACACAGTCGATCTCAGCGAAAATACATCACGGTGTCCGTGCTTGCTCTCAACCCTTTTTATAAGTCTAGTTTCCCCCCGCTCACCTACTTCCAGACATTCTAAGGAAATAATAGATAAATGGGAGAGGTGGTTGAGGTGGGAAGGGGTTGGGAGAAAACACATAAGCTTAATATTTAGTTTCTTTGCAAGGAGGTGCAAAACAACACATGCACACAAGAGCCTCAATAGTAAGTATGCACCTGGCACATGGCTAAACTTGTACCTACTATTGAGAAATGTACTTACTATTGAGGAATGTACTTACTATTGAGAAATATACTTACTATTGAGGAATGTACTTACTCTTGAGGAATGTACTTACTATTGAGAAATATACTTACTATTGATAAACATACTTACTATTGAGAAATATACTTACCATTGAGAAATGTACTTACTATTGAGAAACATACTTACTATTGAGAAATGTACTTACTATTGAGAAATGTACTTACTATTGAGGAATGTACTTACTATTGAGAAACATACTTACTATTGAGAAATGTACTTCATATTGAGAAATGTACTTACTATTGAGAAATGTACTTACTATTAAGGAATGTACATACTATTGAGAAATGTACTTACTATTGAGAAATGTACTTACTATGAGGAATGTACTTATTATTGAGGAATGTACTTAGTATTGAGGAATATACTTACTATTGAGGAATATACTTACTATTGAGGGAATATACTTACTATGAGGAATGTACTTATTATTGAGGAATATACTTACTATTGAGGAATATACTTACTATTGAGGGAATATACTTACTATTGAGGGAATATACTTACTATGAGGAATGTACTTACTATTGAGGAATATACTTACTATTGAGGGAGTATACTTACTATTGAGGGAATATACTTACTATGTGGAAAATACTTACTATTGAGGAATGTACTTACTATGAGGAATGTACTTACTATTGAGGAATATACTTACTATTGAGGGAATATACTTACTATTGAGGGAAAATACTTACTATGAGGAATATACTTACTATTGAGGGAATATACTTACTATGAAGAATGTACTTACTATTGAGGAATATACTTACTATTGAGGGAATATACTTACTATTGAGGGAATATACTTACTATTGAGGGAATATACTTACTATTGAGGGAATATACTTACTATTGAGGAATGTACTTACTATTGAGGAATATACTTACTATTGAGGGAATATACTTACTATTGAGGGAATATACTTACTATTGAGGGAATATACTTACTATGAGGAATGTACTTACTATTGAGGAATATAGTTACTATTGAGGGAATATAGTTACTATTGAGGAATGTACTTATTATTGAGGGAATATACTTACTATTGAGGGAATATACTTACTATTGAGGGAATATACTTACTATGAGGAATGTACTTACTATTGAGGGAATATACTTACTATGAGGAATGTACTTACTATTGAGGAATATACTTACTATTGAGGGAATATACTTACTATTGAGGGAATATACTTACTATGAGGAATGTACTTACTATTGAGGAATATACTTACTATTGAGGGAATATACTTACTATTGAGGAATGTACATATTATTGAGGAATGTACTTACTACTGAGGAATATACTTACTATTGAGGAATGTACTTATTATTTAGGAACTTACCTACTATTGAGGAATCCTTAATATCGAAGTCTACGTGAATAATAAAATAATATAATACTAGAATGTCTTCAGGCAAGTAAAGGTCATACAATACCAAGGTTTACTTAATAAATGAGTACTTAATATACAGAATTTTTCTGTGTTCAGTGGCCAGAATTGGACTTCATAACATGGGTCTCATATTGTTTCTACGCACGGCTTTTGAAGGGAGGAAGTAGGCTTAAATGTGATAGAATACGGAATCTGCACTTCTACCTGTGTACTCATTATATGTTTGATATTATAATCATACTCACACGTTACAATATTTCACTGATATCAACAAAGGGTTTACAGAGTAGAAGTGACAGCAAGGAGCAAATGGATAATAGAAATTTTGGAGTATAACCGAAGGAGAGATGGATAAGAAAGACGAGAGAACTATGACAAAATTCAGTTTGCTGATGAAAGTGTTAATGAAAGCCATGCTAGTACTGTAGTGACTATGTGGATCAGGAGATGAATCAATCACAGTCCTCATCAAAGGCAGCAGACTCAGAGCAAGACGGATCATCGTGGCTGGCTAGTGCTGCAACTTGTACGGTTTAGCTGAGATACACAAGTTCGGTTTTCATATTTGTTTGTCCGTCCGTCTGTTCGTTCGCCCATCCGTCTCTTGAGATGAGCTACAAACACAAACTCGCAATGATAATTTGCACACTGCATTTTTATCCAAACCTGAATACTCCTCTAGAAAAGCTGATTGTTGAAGATGGCACACCAAGTTCAGACTGTTGTCACTGCGTTGGACAACATCCGTCAGAAGTATCCAGACAGGGAGGCGATCGTTACCCGGGATGAAGACATGACCAGAGGTTCTATTACATTCCAGGAACTTTGGACTCTGGCTTCTAGGTCAGACTCTTCTTCCTCTACTTGGCGCTGTGATTTACTCTCTTTACCTTGTACTTCCACTCTGTGACTTACTTTCTTTACCTTGTACTTCCACTATGTAATTTACTTTTTTTAAATCTTGTACTTTGACTCTGTGATTTACTTTGTGCTCTTGTACTTCCACTTTCTAGTTTAATTTCTTTACCTTGTACTTCCACTATGTAATTTAATTTCTTTACCTTGTACTACCACTCTGTGACTTACTGTCTTTACCTTGTACTTTCACCCAGTAATTTAATTTCTTTACCTTGTACTTCCACTCTGTGACTTACTGTCTTTACCTTGTACTTTCACCCTGTAATTTAATTTCTTTACCTTGTACTTCCACTCTGTAATTTAATTTCTATACCTTGTACTCCTACCTCTTGATTTACCTTCTTTACCTAGTGCTTTTACCCTGTCATTTACTCTCTTTACCTAATACTTCTTTCCTGTGACTTACTTTTTTACATTGTATTTCACCCAGTGTTTTCACCTGGTTTACCTTGTACCAGAAACAACAGCATTACACATCAGGCACTCTCATCAAACGCATTCCAGGTCTTCACAACAGAATCTGTCCTACTAAAAATGCATGTCTCTATTTGATTAAATTTTATTCGTGCCTATTAATTTGCTTCTACCTGCATTACTTTTTCACACCTCCAACTCTTCATTCTGAATTAGACTGCAGGATCTTTCCACTCTTCTCGCCCTTTCAACGTGACTTCAATCTCCTGTAGAATGTGTCCGTTAGTTGCCATTTTGAATGTTTCCACTTTATTATGCATTGCCATAAGTTCAGTTCTCTTGATTCCTTGATCAGAGCAGTGGATCACTAGATAATCGTAAATGAGATATGCTGAAGTAATTCATTCCTTTCATTCCTCAAAAATCCACTTTGTTTTGGCTTAAGAGTAAAACTCTCATCTTGGATTGTATATTTATATAAGTCTTGTCTGACCCCCAGATTCGCTTACATCCTGCGACAGGAAGGAGTGAAAAGAGGTGACTTTGTGGTTGTGAGCACACCTCTTAGTGTAGAGAATTTTGTAGCCAACTTTGGAGTGATGTTGGCAGGTGGAGTTCAGCTGACAATGGAGAAGTTCTTTACCGGTATGAATATGATAACCCAGGTACGGCGCAATTTTATGAATAGAGTGTATACAGTTATGGAAACGATTTCTTCTCGTCGGAAGAAGAATCGAAAAAAAGTAGGACTAATGCAAGAGTCTTTTTTCTTACTCACTTACTCCTCTAATAAACTGGTAGATAGTGGCATCACTATGTTGTATTCATCTCATTTCTTATCTGACAAAATGGCTGACGTGTTAGTTCAAGATAATTCCCACACTAGTGTAGTTCTATAACTGTGCAACTCTCAAGCTGCCATCTTATTCCTAATCTTGATCTAGGTATACAATCAGAGAGGATGCATAAAATGTACAGAAAATAAAAATATTCTGTTTTCATCAGATATGTGCTTTCAGATTCGTTTGAGCCTCTGACTGTGATTTCCTAAGATTATTTGACTTGGACTGTGGCAAACATTTGACGGAAAAAAATATCTCACATATGCATTCCTTGCCTGTAGTGTTTTAACATAGATCTGAACTTCTAACATTTCTATGATTGTCCTGTTAGGTTATGACATTGTGAGGTAAATGGAAGAGGTCATTTGCGCGTAATTTGCTGTCACAATTCTTTTCCAGTGTGAAAATAAGAAAACTCTAAACACATTCACATATTCTCGTTACTGATGGATAAACTTTCGTCCTAGAAAGATACCATCAGTGATTTCATTGCGAGAAGAAGATGCACATGCCTCTTTTATCATTTTCTGCCAGTTCTGTAGATTGGTCATGAAGGCAGAGTAAAATAGTTGTTGTTGTTGTTTTTTTCTGTCGCCCGAACAGACGATTACAATGTCCAAGGCTAGGTTCCTCGTTCTGTGTAATGATACCGGAAATCCAGTGTGGGAAATTTTCAAGGATGATGTCAAAGTTCACGCCAACAACAAGTATTTGGCCTCAATTGCCAGGGACGATATGCCAACCCTGAAGACAATCTTCTTTACCAACAGAGAAACAGGTTGGTGATGTCCACTCTGCTCACTGTCCCCTACTCCAAGATGGCAGTATTTGGAAAACATTGTCTTGGCCTCAATACTGGACCCGTTTTAAAGCCAAATTTCTAGTCGGCATGAAGTATTGGTCGATATTGTCTATGTTCATTGACACGAAAGCCAGGATGTAAACAACAACAAAAAGAAGAAGAGAGGATAGAATATGACGTCACTCGAGAGATGACAGACAAACGTTACGGATTAGAAACGATAACCGAAAAGCTCATGGAATCATTATCTATGTCTTCAGTTATCTACTTAGAAAATCTAGAGAAACAGTTTGGGGACGAAATCGAGGCAGTCATAAATATGGAAAATATTGTTATAAGCAGGGGCGTAGCAAGGGTGATTGTTTTTAGTAAGCTGGATATTTTTTTTTTTGGGCTGGNGGGGGGGGGGGGGGGGGCTGGGATTCGGTGGAAAAGGGGCATAATGGGAAAATATTGCATTTTAGATTATACTGTTTGTTTTTTGGTTGTATTAGATATTTCTCTCCTCTACTAGAACATAAATATAACTTATTGACTGCCCAAAACCATCAATGTTTTTAAAAAATCACCATGTCTCTGTCAAGACCGGGATTTTCACGTTACTCATAATACTGTAAACTGCCAATGTAAAATAATAAAGTTATCGTTAAGCAGTGATGACAGCAACATTAAGCAACGATTTCAGTCAAACACACTATCGTGAGACACTTTGAATTAATGTACTTATTCTTGTTTAAATGCTGAAGTATTAAGATCTTCTTCCTCTTAAAGTTGTGTTCACCAGTGGATTCACCAGGAGCTCTACAATGGTTGAATGTTTTGAAAATCTTCTAAACAAACCGAAATAAAAACTCGCCTATACATACTCCATCTATATTTATTCTCCTCCCGCCATTTCATGCGTTACCCATTTCTTTCTCCGGCTCCCACCCACCCACGCACCCTTCCAGATCAGCAAAGAGTAAGTTTCTTGGATAGGCTGAGGAAAGCCACAGAGAGTTACACTGACACCGGCCTGCGACCGACAGATGGCGCCACTACAGGAATATCTTTGAATGCTGGAGCGGTGGGGAAACCCAAGTTGTGTGAGATGTCTCATGGTGCTTTGATAGCCACTGGACACGCTTTGACCAAGACAATACCAAATATACCTAAAACGTAAGACCATTAAAAATAAACCACAACGATTACTAGACTATCAGATCATTAAACCACGAGACCACCAAACTGTAAGTAATACCAAATCGACCAGCACACAATAAAATATTTTATAGTCACATAAACGATAAGTGAAGACAGCTATGCTGCTGGGTACATTAGAGATTGTGTCAGAAGTATTTTGGACTATGAGTAACAACCAATCACATCAGTTTCTCTTTCCCTTGTCACTCCACAGGTTCATGCCCCTCCCTTGGTATATAACGGCTTACCTCCCCTTTGACACCCTGATGGGCCACACACGAGTCGCTGTTGACTGGTGGAAAGGAATTCCAAATAACTTCCCTGATGTAATCTTCTACACAGATCTCCTTCTCCTCCTCCTCCCCCTTCTCCTCCTCCTCCTCCTTTTTCTTCTTCTGCTTCTTCTTCTTCTTCTTCTTCTTCTTCTTCTTCTTCCTCTTCTCCTTCTTCTTCTTTTTCTTCATTCATCATCTTCTTCTTCTTATTCTTCTTCTTTCTCTTCTTGTTCTTCTTTTTTTCCTTCTTCTTCTTTTAACATCGAAATTCTGCCCACCTTTTTTTTATATCCAAATCCTTGTTTTTCTGTTAAATCAAATTCCGGAAAGATCATTGAATCGATTTCGGAAATTTGGAATTATAGTGTATTCCGGGGTCCCGTTTTTTGATGTGGTCATTCCATTGTTTTTGTTCAGCTCTGTGTGCGAGTGATTGGGGCCGAGGATGTCCAGTCAGCGATTATTGATCCCGCAAAAATGATTCACGTGACCAACAAGAAGGGAAAGTGTGTGGATATTGCTGTCACTGGTGGTCAGCCCCTGACTCGAGGAATCTTTGACAGGTACATCTTTCTCATAATATCTACACTATCAGCTTCACAAGTATCCTCTCTTGCCACATGGACACAGACATTACAGAGTCAACTAGCTCCATATCAGTATCATGTGACATTGAGCCCCAGAATGTGAAGTTTGTTCAAAGTAAGACAATGCCATTGACATTTTGAGTAGTAGTTGTTAGCAGTCAACAAATTCTCCTAGTTTCGCTGGTCCACGCTGACAGGGTTT